>JAJLRN010000019.1:0-202591 GCA_030567015.1 Sungouiella sharkensis | reverse complement strand
ATATCGGATAAAGCCGATAGTCTTGAGTATATACCTATAGTATAAGGAATGAATCACAATATGAATTTGAACAGCTACTGCATGAACTTACAGTCAGTAGTTGAGGGTAAAATTCAACATTTTCTCTTAAAATTAGATTGTATATGCAGCACTGCAGCACTCTAAAGCTTCAACTTCTCCAAGATGGAAATGGTCTGTTCGTAGCCTTCAATCTCAGCCTTGAAGTTCTCAGCTCTCTTAAAAGCAGCTTCCTTGGCTTCAGGCTTCGTCTTGTCGGTAAATTTGCTGATAGAGTCGTTTAACTTATTCTGCAATTCCTTGACGTTGCTCAACTTCTTACTGACCTTACCAATCTCAGCGTCTAAGTCGATTTGGCCTTTGACCAAAACGTGAACGGTGGTGGTGGCACTGACACCATTCAAAGCACATCCGCTTGGAACAGATTGGCTGGCTTCAATGACATCAATCTTCTCAACACCCTTGATCAAAGACACAATGGAGTCCTGCTGGGCCTTGACAATCTCTCTGACCTTGTCATCAGAGGTCTCGACGTAGACTTGACCGTTCTTCAAGATGTTGTACTGGGACAACAAGGATCTGGCACCCTTGGTGATGTTCAACACCAACTCGTAAGCCTCCAAGGACTCAACGTCATCAAAGCTAGCGTTGTACTCTGGGTATGCAGCAATGGTGATAGAGTCAGCCTTCTCGCCTGCTCTACGTGGCAATCTCTGCCACATCTCCTCGGTAACGAATGGCATGAATGGGTGAATCAATCTCAAAGCACTGTCAATACAGGTGTACAAGGTGTCCTGAGCAGACTTCTTTTGTTCTGGAGTACCATCCTGTATCAAGGATTTGGAGTTTTCGATGTAAACATCACAAAGGTCGTACCAGAAGTTGTAAATGGAGGAGGTGGCTTCGGAGAATTCACGGTTGTCCAAGTGGGTAGTAACATCCTTGGAAGCGATAGTCAATTTGTGCAAGATCCACTTCTCCACCAAAGACTCATGACCGAACTTAGCAGAAGAGGCTGGCGGCTGGTAGTCATCTCCTAATCTACCTAAAACGAACTTGGTAGCCTGGTAGATCTTGTTACAGAACTTTCTGTAACCCTCGACTCTCAAGATGTCCAAGTTGATATCTCTTCCACCGGTAGTGTAAGCACACAAAGCAAATCTCAAAGCATCTGTACCACACTCTGGGATACCGTTAGGGTAGGACTGCTTTTGACCAGCAGAGGCCTTCTCGATTTCCTTTGGATCCAAGTTACCGACCTTCAACTTTTCATACAAAGCCTCCAAGGAGATACCAGTGATAACGTCCAATGGGTCAACAACGTTACCCAAAGACTTGGACATCTTTCTACCCTGAGCGTCTCTGACCAAGGAGTGACAGAAGACTTCCTTAAAAGGAGCCTTTCCGGTCAACTTCAAGGACAATAAGATCATACGGGAGACCCAGAAGAACAAGATATCCCAACCTGTTTCCAACATGGACATAGGGCTGAAGAGTTCCAAATCTTTAGACTTGTGTGGCCACCCCAAAGTCGATATTGGCCACAAACCGGAGGAGAACCAAGTATCCAAGACATCCTCATCCTGTTCCAAAGTGAACTTGACGTCAGGGAACTTCTTGTTGGCCTTCTCCAAGGCTTCTTCGTAAGATCTACCGGCAACCCAGTAATCGTTGTCCAAACGGTCACCCTCCTTGCCTTCGATAACTACAAAGTAGACGGGACATCTGTGACCCCACCACAATTGTCTAGAAATGCACCAATCTTGAATGTTCTCCATCCAGTGGAAGTACTCTCTCTCGGATGTTTTTGGAGTGATAGTGATGTCACCAGACTTGACAGCTTTGATAGCTTCCTTGGCCATCTCGTCTTGTCTGACCCACCATTGAGGCTTCAACAAAGGCTCAATGACATCACCGGATCTGGAGCAGAGGGGAATAGTCATCTCGTTGTCCTTTTGATCAACGTACAATCCTAACTTCTTCAATTCCTCAATGACCTTGCCTCTAGCGTCAAATCTCTTGAGTCCTTGCCATTCAGGGCCACAGTTCTCGTTCAAAAGACCGTCATCAGTAAGAATATTGATGAACTCCAAGTTGTGTCTCTTACCAGTGTTGTAATCGTTCTGATCGTGAGCTGGGGTGATCTTGACAGCACCAGTACCAAATTCCATGTCAACAGCCTCAGAATCGGTGATAATAGGAATCTTACGGTCCAAGAATGGATGCTGAACAAACTTGCCATGCAAGTGAGCGTAACGAGGGTCCTTGGGGTGAACAGCTACACCGGTGTCACCAAACAAAGTCTCAGGTCTGGTGGTAGCAACTGTGATTTTCTCGTCAGAGTCAACAACCTTGTAAGAATAAGATGTCAAGACACCGAACTCAATCTTTTGATCGTAGTCTGGAACAGACAACAAAGTTCTACCAGAAACGTTCTTGTTGTCGACTTCCAAGTTCGAGATGGCTGTGTTCAACTTGGTAGACCAGTTGACCAATCTGGAAGCTCTGTAAATGGTTCCGTCCTCATGCAATCTAACAAAAGCCTCGACAACAGCCTCAGATAAGTCTGGGTTCAAAGTGAAGGCTTCTCTGGACCAATCGTAGGAAGCGCCCAATCTCTTGACCTGGTTCTTGATACGGGCGTGGTACTCCTCCTTCCACTCCCAAACCTTCTCTACAAACTTCTCACGGCCATAGTCGTGTCTGGTCTTTTTCTCGTTCTTCCAAACCTGCTTCTCCACAACAGATTGGGTGGAGATACCAGCGTGATCGAATCCTGGCAAGAACAAAGTGGTCTTGCCCTTCATTCTGTTAAATCTGATCAAGGTGTCCTGGATTGCAATGGTCAAAGCATGTCCAATATGCAATGCACCCGTGACGTTTGGTGGAGGGGCTGGAATGGAGAAAACACCTTGCTTCTTGATTTCTCCGTTGTCCAACTCAGGACTGAAGTAGCCCTGCTTCTCCCACCAGGAGTACCACGAGCTCTCGACGTTAGCAGGGTTGTAGGCCTTGAAAGCAGCATCTTCCAAAGATGCCAAAATCTTCTTTTCACCTGCCTTGGTCTCGTCCTTCCATTCAGGAACAGGCTCAACAACCTTCTTTTCCTTCTTTGGCTTCTTTTCTGTGGATGTCTTGTTCTTAGCATCCTCCTCCTGTTTCTTCTTCTTAGCCAAAAATTTGGCCATCTTCTCCTCCTTCTTTCTTTCTTTCTCTAACTCTTTAGCAGTCTTTTCTTTCTTTGGCTCCTCTGCCGGGGTGGCACCAGCAGGAGCAGCCGTAGCGGCTTTAATTCTTTCCTGGTCAGACATCCTGGAGTAATTTAACGTTCTGTATGGCGAGATACGGACGCAAGTGCTATTAAATACCTTTCCAAGAAGTAGTCTTTTAAGGACCATAAGGCTCAAAATACGAAAAATTTTAGTTAGTCATAGAGCGCACACCCGTACACCAGTAGTAAAAAGGTTGTTCGCCCATTGAGGTTGTTTGGCTGCGAAATTTATGTAGTATATAGATCACTCATTTTGAAGCTGTTTTCAAGTTTCATCTGTTTGAATTTGAATGAATAAGCAGCCTCTTTTGAATTATTTTGGACCTATATTCAGTTCAAAGCTATGAAGTTTTTGGTTATCTACGTTATTACTTTGCAACCCACGGCTAATAGTCTTGCCATGCCATGTTTGTTCATTCTAATTACTCTATATCATCTAGTCGTCTCTTTTTCATACGGCCCCATTCACCGTGTCCATTCTCGGCTTTTGCATTCTCTTTTACAGGAGGAGCCAATAAAATTGTGTCCAAATCTTCTCTTCCTTTTTGTTGCTGCAACCTGCTAATCATTGCCTTGGACATTCTTGCGTCAGTGCTACGATTCACTTGAATTCCATCAATCTGGTGGCTCATTCCTAACCCCACTTCCTCGCCAAAGCTGTCCACAACAACATCCTCTTGCTTGCCAAATTGCATTTTATTTTGTGCTTTTCGAAGCTCAGACATCTGGAACCTCTCCTTCATTTTACGGAAACGACGGCCGCCTCTCTTTTTCGATTTTTGCTCCTTCGGAACAGGCAATGCTTTTGGAGTGGAGTGCTCGGGTGGTGTAAGAAGCTTATCTATCTTTGTTCGCACTTCTTCCAAGTACTTCGTGCCCATTTCGCCACTTTGGCAAGTGCCAGCCAAGTCTACTCTCGCTGCTAGAATCACTTTTCCGCTGACAATTCTGAGGGCCTGTTTCACAACTTCTGGAGGAAGTCCTTTCATAATATCACAGTAGTATAAATAGCCCATTGCTCTGACATAATTGAAACGTGTTTGCGATTGGGACAGTAGATCTCTTACTCCGAATGATGGGAGATTGCATGCGGGAGTTAATGCCAAATGCTTTAATGAACCAATACTGATGAGTAATTGCGAGGTGGCCACAGGCCCAATAAGATTGGAAACGTTAGGTGCAAACTTAGATAATTTCCCTGAGATGAACGAAGAGACCTCACCTAGAAATGCACTAAGTTCAATGCAATAATTACATGCCTGCAAAATCACAGCCATATCACTATCTCGAAGCTCAAACAGATTGTTAAACTGCTGCAAAGCTGCCATTACTACTGCCAAAACTTTATCTCCTGAAATAATTTGTTTCAATTGGGGCTCGTGTTTTCGAATTCCTACCAACTCCTGCCCAATCTCGACCACAATTCTGCAGTAATCCACCGGGCTGCGGACTAAATTCTCCAACTCCGGGAATACGACTCTATAATGGATCGTGACATATTTGTATAAGAGTGAGATCTCATGGTTGATAATCGTTGGAAGCTCGCTTAACTGCATCAAGAATTTGAAATCTTCTGATTGGTTTTCGTCGTTGATGCTGGCTAAAAGCTCATAATAATCTGTCTCGATGCTTCCAGAGTATTTCTCCAAATCTTGACGAATTTGCGGTATGAGTGAATGCACTGGAGCTATTTCATTAATATCCGCCACAATAGACAAATCTAGCTGGTTGAGTCTTGTTCCAACGGTGGCTAGCTGGTGATTTTGTAGTAATTGTTCTATATCTTGGGGCCGGGAAACTTGCTGTGAAGACTGCTCATCTTTTTGTAAATTTTCAATGACAGAATCATCAGAGTCACTATCGAAATCAGCTGCTAATTCTTTTTCAAAATCCATCAATTTTAAGTGTTTTACGTCATTAACTAGATAGTGAGCTTTATGTGAGGCAGGTAGAGATGGGTAATACACGTGATTAAATATCACGTGCATGAATTTCCACCTCTTCTCATTCTCATTATAGCTTCAAAGACACAATGATCGGAATATTTGAGAGCTAGCTCACGAAAAAAGTTAAAAATATTATAACAATAGAATGTTTGCTGCGTTTGAGGTCCAGATTTCTCCACTCACTGAGGTGGACGGGTCGGCCTGTCTCATAGCAGGAAACACAAAAGTGATTGTTTCAGTCACTGGACCCATCGAGTCTAAACCAAGGCAAGAGTTGCCCACTCAAGCAAGCTTAGAAATCGTGGTCAGACCAAGTCGAGGACTCAGCTCTACCAGAGAAAAAGTATTGGAAGATCTTCTAAGGTCGGTGTTACAGCTGGTTATTGTAAGATACAAGTTCCCAAGGCAACTAATCCAAATTGTCGTGCAATTTTTGGCCAGTGATCTTGATTCAGAAGGCTCAGTTGTGATTTCCGGAGAGACTGCTGCAGCAGGTGCTGATTACACCGCCAACGAGCTCAGTTGTGCCTTGAATTGTTGCTACTTTGCACTCATAGATGCCAACGTGCCATTATTCAACTCCTTCGCCGCTGTGTCAATTGCTGTGACAAAGGATAAGGAGTTCTTGATTCTTCCTTCCCTTTCTGACTTACAAAAGTCTGTCAGTCATCATGTGGTGTGCTTTGACATTAGGGAGGCTAAAGCTAGCAAAATCTTGCTAATTGAAAGTAATGGATCTTTCAGTGAGCAGGATTTAGTCTCCACAGTAGAAACAGGAAGCAAATGCTGCGAGAAGATACACAACAACTTCCAACGCCCTACTATTGAAAAGAAAATCCAAGACGATTTCATCTGGGCAGATAAATAATGTTGCTACACTCGCTCTGAAACGAGTAAATTAATATCAGATTAATCGTGAATGAGTTCTATACGATTTCTATTAACTTTACGATACTGTCACACCCTAGAGCTCAGGTCCCACCGCTCTTCTTCAACCCTCTGTGAAACTACGGCGGCGTCATTAACAGTTCTTTACTTTCAATTGAGCATAATTATTAAGAAAAATACCTTAAACGAATTGACTGTCGTACCTGGTGTTATCGTTTTGGATGTGGTTGTAATGATATTATTCAAAGCGGCCCTTTTGTGCACTTAAACTTGTAGGTTTTGATGAAGAAAATCACGGTATGCCTCTTGAGTGTGGGAGAACCATACAAATAATCAAAGGTTATTTAGGATCACCTCATTCTGATTGACATCTTGTGAGGGGTTCTTTTTGTGATTAATATTTTACACAAGCTTTCCCGAAAACGAAACTTCCTTTTTTTTTTTTGATTATAGGTAAATGCTTAAATATCAGTGGTTTGATAAACTAGTAAAGCGTTGCCAATGGATCTAATCTGTTGCTTCCGAATGCAGTGGAATTATTGCTTGTAGGTGCACCCAAAAGATTAACTTCTCCATTCAGGAACTTATTATTTGGATTCGATTTGTGCTTAAATGTAAAACCGATGAAATTATTGTTGTCCAAATTTTTGCCAGCAAGTTGAGAGTTCTCTAGAAGGGACTCATTTTGCTCTTGTCTAGCAAACACATCCTTGTATTTCATCATACTTTCCTCATCTTCGAAATCATCAAAGTAACCAGCATCTTCCTCGTTATCCAATTGGGGAGTGAACGGCGGAGTCGTAGTTCTTAAGCTATCCCATTTACCAATGTCATTGAAATATGGTTGTGCAGTGACTTGCTTAAAGTTTCGCAATCTAGATGATGGCGATGCAATCAATTTGGTGATTAACAACCAAGTTCTGTCGCTGAACACGTAACGGCCATCTTTAGTCTGGGGTCTTCTCAAGGCTGTCTTCCAGTTCTTTAAGTTGTAATACGTTTCATCTTGTTTAGAACCACTGAATGGCGGGTAGCCACAAAGTGCTTCAAAAAGCATGCAGCCAAGAGACCAATAGTCTATTGTGAAGTCGTAGCTTTTACCTTCTAAAACCTCAAGGGCCATATAATCTGGAGAGCCGACAATGGAGTTAGCCAAATTATGGTGTCCTTGAGACTGTTTGAAGATCCTTTGACGCTCATACATAAGCTTAGATGGCACTTCGTAGTTGTCCAAGTCTTGCAAATTGGCCAACTTGACTCTCATGGATTCAATACGGTCGTTGGAAACAGTTCCTGCCGCCAACCCGAAATCAGTGAGTTTGATGTGTCCCTTGGAATCAATTAAGAAGTTCTCAGGCTTTAAATCACGATGGGTGAAACCCAAGTCGTGTAAAGAATTGACTGCAGCAAACATCTCTGCAATGTAGAATCTTGCATGGGGAGGGATGAGATAGCCTGTGTTGTTGAGTAAAGTACGGAAATCTCCACCAGGAACGAACTCCATTGCCAAGTAAACTTTCTGAGTATCTTGAAAAGCATACAATAACTTTACCAACCATTCTGAACGCGTATTTGTCAAGATATCTCTCTCAGTCAACACATGCCTGGTTTCGTCAAGTTTCATCAACAACTTTTTGTTTAAGATTTTCAAGGCACACATCTCTCTTGTGTCCTTCTTTCTGGCCAAGAACACCTGGCCATAACCACCTTGTCCTACCTGAGTGATCATCTCGAAGTCCTTATGCTTTGGCTTAAGTCTTCTCTTTCTCAACAAGGCTCTCTCACGTCCAATATAGTTCTTCCACTCTAATCGTTGTCGGCTGGGGTTACATGTGTATGCGGGATCACTTAGTAAACGCGCTTCTACCGTTCTGCTTCTTTCCTGTCTCAGAATGACATAGTCAAACATGTCACAGTAATAGTCGAGGAAATAAAGTTGGGCAACCGATGTAAGACGTTTGGTTTTGGCAGAGCCCGCCTTGGTATAGAAATCGGGCCCCAAAAATGAGTTTGGAGGCTGGAGTTGCGAGATGTTATTGTGAAGCTTCAAGTTTTGAGCCTGTGTAGTTAAAGGCTGGATCTTTTTCTGGTACGGCGAGCTATGAAGCACCAGCTTGGTGGGAGAGTTCAGTGGCGTGATATTCTCCTTATCGAAAGGTTGTTTGCGTGGTGTCAGTCTGTAGGAAGTGTCGATATCCATCATATTGGACTGGAACGACACGTTTTCCAACGACTGGGAGATGTCTGCCACGGAGACGTCAGTTTTGTGACGAGGAGAGCGGAACATCGCTAGATGTGAGAAAGTGGGGAACCGGTGAACTCACTGTATTTTAGCACAGCACTAGAAGATTGGTGTGGTAAATTTGCAAGGAAACAGTGAAGTATTTGAATGGTGAAGGTTGTGTTTACAATCAGTCCGCATTGGGCAGCAACTACATGCGCAATCTTCGTACCATGACTGGAATCAGGCTTTGGCGTTTGCCTGGTGTGTGTGTGACGAACAATAACAAAAGAGAATGTTGCGCAACTCCTGCTTGGTATTATTGCTGGAACCGAGGAAAATATTGGGGTCTTGGGGTGATTGCGTTGGTGACAATCGTCGCACCTGAGTCTGCTTCGTGGTTGCGAATGTTGAGAGAGGAAATTGGAGGAGAAGTGGAACAATGTAAATAAATTATAGAAGTAGCTCACTACGTGGAAATTTGAAGTTATGAAATGAACAAGCAATCTGGAGGAGTTTGGCGATTTCAGTTGTGTTTATAGCGTCGAATGTGGATTCGCATGTCTGGGCTTCAAATTGATGCCCATGTATGTGGTTGATACAGACAGGCTTGTGTATTGAGAGATAAGATTGGCACAGTCAGCGATTGCTGCTCTTCTCTTATCTGTTTCTGTTTGCTGGGTTTTGTGATCAATCAGCAAGTAAAGTTGTATCAATTGTTTTTTGAGGGACATTTATAGTCCCCTTTGATAATGAGCCGGAGTCATGTGTTTCAATTTTAAAGATGTCAATAGTTTCAAGTGTATATGAACCACATCATAAGGATGTGTCATGGCTTACTGCTCAAGTTATACTCATGTGGCTCTTTTCTAAAAAATTGCCCTGCTACAAGGTAGAGATCCAAATTGCTACAGTTCTATGTTTTGTATTGGTAGCCCTGAAAGCGCATTCTCCTCTTCTGTTGTATCAGTAAATCACAAGCTTAGTTTTTTGAAACATTCAGTATCTTTCGCTTCCTTGAAGAAACAACATTGATATGAATTTTTCATCTAACACTTGTGATAATAGTCTCATGTCTGACCACAGCGATTGCGAAGTTGATCTCATCCCTGCTACATCTATTAAAATTACTTTCTATAAGCATGTTTACAAATTACACCAGAATACATTAGTTAAGTTGGCAAATCGATGTACATACAATTGCAGACCTTGAGTGGCTTGCACAGTGGCTGAGCCTATAATTAAGTGAGGAAGTGGAAGAACGATCATTCTTCTTTATTTCTACATCCGAAATCTGCTACTGGTCACTCTCCCACAACAGTTCCTTAATGAATCCAAATAATTATCTGAATTAACCTTTGAAAGTTATCGCTGCAATTCTCTACCTACATACGCATATACAATCACAGGCTGTCTTTAATTTCGGATGCGAATCTCTGATCATCACCGGTGAGTACTTTTGCTTCAGTTACATTTGTATCGACTTTTCGATTTACGGTCCACAAATTTCTATCAGTCGTTTCATTTGACCAAACTGTTTATTTTTCTATTCATTTTCTATAAATTTACTCGTAATTCCATTCCCCACAGCATTTCGGTGAGTCGCTCTTGAGTCCCGACCCGTTATGCAGAGATCCCCTCAGATCTACTCACATGCCTTACTATAAATGTGGGGAGCACTATAAAAACGGCCATGTAGTCTCGGTAAAGCCTAATAAAAATCCACTAAAATTTTGCCAGAAAGAAATCCCTAAACCATGGTAAAGTATGCATTAATCACCGGTGCAGCCTCCGGAATCGGGTATGAGATGTCTCTTGCACTTCACAAGAGAGGCTACTCCATCATTGGAATATCGATTGAGTCGGATGCTTGGGGTATGAAGCCTTTACAAGAGCAGATCGGGCTTGTTCCCATTGTGTGTGATATCACCAATACCAAAGACATTGAGGCGGCTGTGGAGCAGGTGACCCAATTGACTGGAGGATCTCTAGACATCTTGTACAACAACGCTGGAATCTCCAATTTGGGAGGTCCGGCCATTGAGTACGACGATGATAAGTTGCGCTTGCTTTTCGATGTCAACGTGTTGGGCCACATGTTCATGACTAAATATTTCAGCGATCTTGTCATCAAAGCTAAAGGCACCATAGTGTTTACCAGTTCTGTAGCTGGTCGAGTGCCACTTTCGTGGGTTGCTGCCTACTGTGCTACGAAAGCAGCCATTGATCATTATGCTTTTGTTCTCAGAGGCGAGATGAAGCCATTTGGAGTGAAAGTGTATAGTGTGATCACCGGAGGAGTTAACACTGCCATTTGCGACCCGTTGTCGACTCCAACGTTATTGACGGACAGATACAATGTTCAAGGGGTCTACGAAAGTATTCATGCCTCGGCAAATATGAGCCGAAACCCAAGAACGTCTGTTTCAGCAGAGAGATACGCGAATGAAGTTGCTAGCCAGATCACAAAACGTCGGGATGTTGGGTTCAATATCTACAAGGGTTATGGAGCTTACATGCTACACCTCTTGCGGTGGTATGCTCCAGTGTGGTTATGTGAGTTTTGTGTTCAATTTCACTTCAAGCAGTTCTGGGTGCTTCGCAGAATTGCCAAAGCTGTGAAGAAACGTGATAGTGCTAAACTGAAATGAGGTAGGAGTCAATGAGTACCCTATTGAGATAGTTTAGGCATAAATATTGTTTTACAGCATGCAGTGTTTATCTAAATCATGAATTAGACAAACATGATTGTTAGGTTAAATTGTGAATACTTGTCAGACAACCGGATTAAAAGTCATTTGCAGAGCGAAAGCTTTGAGTGAAGCTCATAGTATGAATGTGATGAAATGGTAAAAGTGAATCCGCTGAGATTGTTATCGAGCTATGTAGTTTGGCCCGCATTTCCGATAGTGAGCAACAAAAGAGATGAACGTTAATTGGTTAAAGCTGAATGCCCACTTCCAAACGGTGAACTGGGAGGAATTAGAGGAAAGTCTCCGAAATAATATTCTATGATCGGTCAGTCCCAATAGATGAAATTTGGAGTCGATAGCAATAACTTGCCAATTACTGATTTGAGCTTCACCGAACAATGTGATTACTAAGAGTGTTGAAAAAGCGAAAGGGCCCATGAACTTAAAGTGGGTCTCACAGACAAGAATAAAACACAACTAACGAATCCAAACCTCTCTAATATAATGACAGTAAAACGAGAACCCATCCTATCGAGTCAGCCTAGCGACTACGCAGCCTTCACCAATTACCGTATAACAATAGATGCGAACGAAATTAAAGGTAAAGATATCATAGCAACAACAACAAAGGAAATACAATTTTTCAAAAATCAATCTGATAGAACTTTCAGACAAAAACCCCCCTCAAAAAGAACAAGGTTCGAAACTGCCCAAGGTCGAGTCTCACCTCGCCGGCTCTAAACCATTCTACGCTACCCAATCCACATTGCTCCACAATTCGCTTACCCCAGAAATACGCAACCGTAACACACATAGCATATCACGACCTCTCAACACCTCCACACAAAATCTCCCTCGAAATTCCAAAACCCCTCTACGCTTTTGCTCAATCGCACCATAACCTACCCGGTTTCCTTCAATTTGGTGAGTTTCCATTGCTCCGACCTCCACACATATTGGCCGGGAAACCCCACAGAACACCGCTTGGCCCCACAAGTTACAACACCCATACATCTCAAGAAACCAGCCCACTTGTCAGGTTTTGAGAAAGGGCTCATTTTTCTATAGCACACAGGATTAAGCTGACAATTTAGGCATACAAAGGAATTTATATGGCATTACGAACTTATCAGTAAATAGGTTTTGGGGTGGGCAGATACATGCCACACACGTACACCACTGAGACGTTCGGCTGAGACGTTAGGCTAGGATGATTTGACGATGAGAAATGTGGGCCTAGTTATTTTTGATAAATCAGGAAAGAAAAAAGTAATGCTCGTAGATGGTACCTTTGGTGATCACAAAATCGTCATACAAATTGCACATTGCAGCCAGGTAACTAAATTTAAGGGTTCCCCACAAAATACGCCGGGGTTCGGTTTCGGAGTTTTGGCTTGGTGGTGCGCACAGTTCCGGGTAGACCGTCTGCCGAGTGGGGACTCAGTTCCGGGGGAGGCAAGATGTAAGCAAAGTCCAGCAAGTCAATATTGGAGAATGTACAGGGCGAGAGATTATCAGTTAAACACGGAATTTTAGATGCATTTTGACTTCTGAAGCAATTACGAACCACAGTAATCACCTGCAACTCGCCCACTCAGCCCAGAAAAAGTTTGGTTCGCAAATTCTCGATCCCAATTCCAATGCCTCATCACGTGACCAATCACATGATTTGAAGGCTCACAGAGATCCGAGCCCCCGTATCTCGGACTTCACCCTCGGGCACCCCACTCCGGTGCTAATCTCCTACTCATCTTTAGCCCATTCTCCCCACAAAATATAAATACCTCTTTATTCCCTTCAATCGAACCTTTTCTATCTCCATAAATTCCGCCGATTCAAGATGTCTGATTTGGAAAACCAACAACCGCAAGATCACACCCTTATTGTTGAGGGCCCAGGAGCCTCAGGCTCACAAGCCAAAGATTCTGAGAAAGTTACCAGAGTGGTTCACGATGAGGATTACATTGTTTTTGGTAACGAAAGATACTTGAAGAAGGATCTTGCTGGTGCCTTCGGTGGTACGCTTAACCCTGGTTTGGCTCCTCCTCCAAAGCACGATTTGGCCAACCCTGCACCTTTGGGATTATCTGCTTTCGCCTTGACCACATTTGTCTTGTCTTTGATTAACTGTGAGGCTCGTGGTGTGTCCATTCCGGCAATTGTTATTGGTTTGGCCTTTTTCTATGGCGGTGCTGCCCAGTTTGTTGCTGGCATGTTTGAGATTGGTGTGGGAAACACTTTTGGTGGTGTGGCTTTGTCTTCGTATGCTGGTTTCTGGTGTTCCTGGGGTGCTATCCAGGTGGACTCTTTCGGCATTGTAAGTGCTTACGAGGGGCAAGAGGAAGAACTTCGGTACGCTGTGGGTATCTTCTTGGTGGGATGGTTTATCTTTACGTTCTTCTTGTGCGTTTTGACATTGAAATCCACAGTGGCATTCTTCCTTTTGTTCTTTTTCTTGAGTATCACGTTCTTGCTTTTGGCCATTTCCGAATTCAAGAATAGTGTTCCAGTGAAGAAGGCCGGTGGAGTTTTTGGAGTCATCACTGCTTTTGTTGCCTGGTATAATGCCTACGCTGGTATTGCAAACTCTCAGAACTCGTACATTACGGTCAAGGCGCTTCCTTTGCCCGACTTGCAGGCCAAGAGGGACTAATCTAATGCCCAGAAGGCCCCCTGCCGCTTAATGAGTAGTATTTATTGTGCTTAATAAGTTGATGAAATTTCACGGCTGAATCGTAGGGATGTCTTCTTGAGATGACAAGGTAATCTAAAACTTGCTTCTTTTCCAGTAATTGCTAATATAAGTAGATGTGAAGCTTACGTTTTTCTGAGTTGAAAATTACCCCTTGATGTGATACCAGATTGTGGATTTCAACAATAGTGATATGAAAAGAAAAGGACAAGAAGATTGCTGAGAGATGTAGCCATGTTTGAATGTTCAAACCTGGAACATAGACAACTCGAGAATAAAATAAGGCCAATTATATAAGCTTAACTTACATTGTGGAGCCAAAATGAGACAATTGTTTTACGAATTTCTTTATCTTTCTATTTTCATCTCTGTGGGGTAGTAAAATATACTTCTGCGAGCTTTTCACTGATCAAGTGTTGTTGAACAACGTTTTATGATAAGGCACATTCTCAGAATAGGTAATTATAAATTAAAACTGGACATGTGTGAACCAAATTTTCTTCTTGCAATCTATGTTCAGTTAAAACAACTATTCCCTTGACTGCCTAATTACCCTCTGATTGTGGTATGCTTCCTATGTCTCAAAATGCAATTAATTCAACAAGTCAACTCACAGTACTAAGAAACAAAGATCGTCGACATCAACCGAAAACCACCCAAAGCCTTTTCAAATCACAATTTTAACTCCTGCAATTTTATCATTCTTTATAAAAATGTCACTCATCTTCAACACCTACAGTTGTCTCTTCACGTGATCAACCATCTACTAGTCTGTCCAGATAAACCCCAGGCAACTTGATCAGATATCCAATGGAAGATCTAGAAAATTCTTTGGACGTCAAGCTAGTTGACCAAGATGAGCTCGAATCCTCTATCACTAGGAAAGTCAATAGAGCTTTAATCTCAAAAGAGACGGAACTTGATGAGAAGAGACTCACTAAAGCAACCTCAGAGTTAGATAAGGTAGTAAAGAAGATCAAGGTGCTCCAGACGAGATTGGCCAATCCAAGGACAAAGATCTCGCAACGTAAGCAGCTTAAGGATGAAATTGAATGGTTTGAGGCCAATGAATTGACACCGTTGCAGAAAGACATCGACGATATCCAAGAGAGACTTCGAGGAAATCGGGAACAGCTTAATGACGACTCAAATAGGAAAGGTACGAGCGAGAGAATGTCTGGAGAATCTGAGCGAGACTACCTTGTGAGAACGGGAAAAATCACTGCTTTTGGAAACACGAATGCATTTGCATCCACCGCTGATGCCATTCAGTCCCATACGAATCTCAGAGCTCCAGGATTCATGCCCGAGCCTGTGACTGACAGTGTGTCAAAAGAAGATTTGGTATTCAAAACGGAAATGCCCACTGTCAATAAAGAGGAAAACGGAGTAGATACTACTCACCTAGAATCTTCCAACAGACTGCCGACTGATGCGTATGACGAGGAAGACGATGATGTCAGGCCTACCAAAAGACGTAGAAGGGCATCTGGCGACGAGGATTATGAATTGAAAAATGCAAGTGAATCAGATAAGGATAATGCATATGAAGATGTTGAAGTTGAAGATGACAATGAACCTGAAGAAGAGAAGGTTGAAGAGACTAGGGTTACAGACGTATCTCTTGCTCTACGAAATGTCGATGATGGAGATGAGGGTTTGTACCAGCAGAGGCTTGCTGAATGGGTTAGTAAGCGGTCACAGCACCGGAGACAAAATAATCAGGAGGATGATCCTGAAGTTGAAGAATGGTTCAAGCCACATCCTACGATACCAGATGCTATACTCGACTCCAAATTCAAGCTTCCTGGAGATGTGTATCCTTCTCTTTTTGAGTACCAAAAGACATGCGTGCAATGGCTCTGGGAGCTTCACTCCCAGAAAACTGGCGGAATCATCGGAGACGAAATGGGTCTAGGCAAAACCATTCAGGTAATTTCCTTTTTAGCTGGACTTCACTACTCTAGACTCTTGAACAAGCCGGTACTACTAATTGTGCCTGCTACTGTTATGAACCAGTGGGTGAATGAGTTTCACAGGTGGTGGCCTCCTTTACGTTGTGTGATCCTTCACAGTATTGGCTCCGGAATGTCCAAGAATTCTATTAAATCCGAGTTGGAGCTTGAGGCTCATTTGGAGAATGAAGAAGGGGACGAAGATGCCGAGGTCAGTCTTCGTGCAGCCAACAACCAGGTTAACGCCAAAGAAATCGTTGATCGAGTCATGGCAAAGGGCCATGTTCTTGTCACCACATACGTAGGACTCCGCATCTATTCCAAGTATATCTTACCTCATGAATGGGGTTATGTTGTGTTGGACGAGGGTCACAAGATCAGAAACCCAAACTCGGAAATCTCCTTAGCATGCAAGCGAGTTAAGACATACAATCGGATTATTTTGTCGGGAACTCCGATCCAAAATAATTTGATAGAGCTTTGGTCTCTCTTTGATTTTGTGTTTCCTGGAAGATTGGGCACTTTGCCTATCTTCGAGCAGCAATTTGCAATTCCAATTAACATGGGAGGTTACGCTAATGCAACCAACGTTCAAGTGCAGACTGGGTACAAATGTGCTGTTATTCTTCGAGACTTGATCTCACCATACTTACTCCGCAGATTGAAGGTTGATGTAGCGCAAGACTTGCCTAAAAAGAACGAAATGGTCTTGTTTGTCAAACTTACACAGTACCAGCAGGATCTCTACGAGAAGTTTCTAGGCAGTGAAGATGTAAACGCAATTTTGGGTGGCCGCCGAAATGTGTTAATGGGCGTGGATATGCTTCGAAAGATATGCAACCATCCGGATCTCATAGATCGAGAGGTTTTACTGCGCAAGAAAGGATATAACTTCGGTAATCCTACTAAATCCGGCAAAATGCAAGTGGTCAAGAACTTATTGCAACTTTGGCAATTCCAGGGACATCGCACTTTACTTTTTTGCCAAACAAAACAGATGCTTGACATCCTCGAAAAGTTTCTCGCAAACTTGAAAAGAGTGGACAACAACGGTAAAGACACAGGAGAAGACTTTCATTACCTTCGAATGGATGGTCTGACACCAATCTCCAAAAGACAACAATTGGTGGATACGTTTAACAACATTCACTATTACCATGTCTTTTTGCTTACGACTAAAGTTGGAGGACTAGGAGTGAACTTGACTGGAGCGGATCGAGTCATCATCTATGACCCAGACTGGAACCCATCTACTGATATCCAAGCACGAGAAAGGGCCTGGAGATTGGGTCAAAAGAAAGACATTACCATTTACAGGCTTATGACAGCTGGAACTATCGAAGAGAAAATTTACCATCGGCAAATATTTAAGACGTTTTTAACCAACAAAATCTTGAAAGATCCAAAACAAAAACGGTTTTTCAAGCTCAATGACCTCCATGATTTGTTCACTTTGGGCGATCAGGACGAAAGAGGAACAGAAACTGGTGATATGTTTAGTGGTAGCGAACGAACCTATGGAGGCGAGAAAGTGCGAAAGTCAACCAGACTTTCGAAGGTACATAATAACGATGATGATTTTTATCAAGTTGCGAACATAATGGGAGTTTCGAAATTGGATAAATATGAAGGGGATGCTACCGAGAATGACCAGAAAGATGAAGAAGAAGGAAGACTTATGGAAAGCTTATTCTCTAATGCTGGTGTCGTCCACAGTATGCTCCAGCACGATGAAATAATGGATCTGTCGCAACAGGAATTGTCCTTAGTTGAAAAAGAGGCTAGTCGTGTGGCCAAGGAAGCTGCGGATGCTCTCAAGAGGTCTAGAATGTTGGCACGGAAAACAGCCGTGGGTACACCAACTTGGACAGGCAAATTTGGGGTGGCTGGTCGTTTCGGACCGAAAGCCAAATCGAAAGGCAATTTGATCAAGTCATCAAAGACTCTGCTGCCCGCTTCGAGATCTCCTACGCCTACCTTATCCTCTACGTCTATTTTGAGTGAGCTTCGACAGCGCATACCAGGTGACCAAACCACAAAATTCAGTTTCAGCACAGGTAACCAAGGTAAAGGCAACCCGCCTCCGTCTAAGGCCCCAAAAAATGATAAACTGGATCTTTTGGGGCACATTGTGAAGTTTCTTTCTCGTCAGACCGATGGTTTTAGTAAGTCAAATGACATTTTAAATTCACTACCAAAATCCATCAACCTTAAGGATGAAAAAGAGATTGTCATGGTGCGATCCTTGCTACGTGAGGCTGCCGATTGGCAGTCGAAGGAGAAAGGATGGAAACTTAAGCTGAGCTACCAGAAGTCTAGTAGCCTGGACTGATCTACGGCGATATTGCCATATTGGGTAGATGTCGCCGCAACATCTACCGGGCCGAGCAGCTTCCGAGAAAGCATAACCTGCACATGCTTATTAAATGGTTATAGTGAAAGATATTAAAGCTGTATATCTATCATCCTGTTTTCTTCTTCTTTTCAGAAACTTGAGTATCTCTCATAATGATCAGACTTGTGAGAAGTTATGCTACAAAGTTCATTGACAGATGTCCGCCTCCAGTTTATGACACAGGTTGTACATTTTGCAAGATACCTACATTTCCACCAGACAAGCAGATCGACTTTACCAAAGACCTAAATGGAACAGCAGCACAGATGTGGAAACACGTACTTGTATTTCTGCACGGTGTCGACGATTTCAATAATATGCCCTCTAAGATCGATCTCATTCCCGGATCGTTGGCTAATGAGTTTGAGACTCTCAAAAGACGTATGTTGAGTCCTCTGCGTCCAGTGAATCTCTCTAATGCGTCAGCTACTGGTTTGAACATCCCTTTGGGAGAGAGACAGAAAGTGTTCATATATCCAGATAACAAGCAGGTGATATTTGACAAAAAGCACTTACCTCAGTTTATCGAGCACTACTTGCTTCCTGAGGACCAATCCACAGAGGTGTACAATCCGTTTGTGAGTGCTTCGAAACAGTCTCGACAAAGAAAGGATCACTCTGGGCTTTTTAAAGAGTCCAATATCGAGAGGGATCTCATTCTCGTCTGCGGTCATACACAGCGAGACATTAGATGTGGAGAACTTGCTCCACTTTTAGAAGAAGAGTTTGTCAAAGTTTTAGACAAAGAGGGACTACGCAGTGACGTTGATGTTGGGTTGATCTCCCACATAGGTGGGCACGCTTATGCGGGAAACGTTATATATTTCCCTAGGGATTGCTCACAGCTCCCGGCAGTGTGGTACGGAAGAGTATTTCCAGAGTCCGTGCAAGGAATTGTTCGGCAGACAGTCATCGGAAAGAAAATCATTAAAGAGTTGTATCGGGGCCAAGTATAGTTGAAAGTGGTCGCAACATCCATAAAAGGGCAAAACCATATGTAAATAGCACACCAAGACAGCCGGACTTGGCATAGACATTTATCGTCGTTTGTATTGTCAGAAAGTATGTTGCCAATCTTGACCGGCCGTTAGAAAAGTGATTCAAAGCACAAAAGCATTCCCATTATTAGCTGAAGCAAAAGTAAGCCAACACAGACGTAGATGGTCCCCTTTGCGACTAGCAGGCATAGAGAGAATCAGTCTGCAAGTCTCTTGTTTACATGGTCACAATAACAATTTTCCTCAAGATAAAACATGCACTCTTAAAAATGACAGCTACAGGCGCAGCGTTGCTTTAATGTGATGTACCATGAAAAGTATAGCTCACAACTGACTGTTTGTATCACCAGGGAATTGAGATATTTGCGTGAATCGAATGTTTGTAGTGGGGCCGGCGGGCATTTCAAGGGTCGATTTTCCTTAAAAACCAACGGGGCGACGAAAATCTGTCCGTCAGGATCTGATCGAAGTCAAGATAATCCACTTCAATGCATAAACAATAGCTTGATGCAGCTAGAGGCGTGCATGTGACCAGACGCTTTAAGTAATGCTACCGCATGTAGGTACCAAAGGCGCGACTGACAATAAGAATAGCGGTCACCAAAAATAAGAGGCACCGGGCAAACTTGCTCGTTCTTGCGCCACAGAGACATACTGGACGTAGGTATGCTCGGGCAGAAAGTCAAAATAACACCCAGCACATAAGACGATTTAGCAGCTTTCAGCGAGCCGGTGACATCTTCACAGTACAAAACTGCCACTTGGCAATCGTCGCTCAGATGAGATATTGCTCGATCGACATTCTTCAGTTACAGGTCCTTACGCTCTACTCTCGAGCTTCAGTTGTGATAAACCAAGACTGCAAAAGAGACATCGGAATTAGCCACAGGTTTCGGGAAATTCCCTGTATGTGCCTTCAATTGCATAATGTAACTGCACATTCAGTGGACTTCATATGCAACAAAGAACGTTGTGAAGGGTTGGAAAGCTCTGCGATTGTCGGGATGTGGAATCATGAAGGACAAAACTGGCGTTAAAACCTAATGCCGATCTTCTGTGTCGAAGATTTCATGAAGGTTCGCCAAAATCAAATTTCGGTGTAATAAGCCGCCACTCCGAATATTGTGCATTCTCGTGCACCCCTGCCGGATTCTTGTGCATGCACATGCTTATGCTTTTACATGTTGGCACTTCTGAGATCGCTTCTTATAAGACGCCAAGCTCTACAGCACGATAAATTATGACAACAGGCTGTAGGAAAAACGCCCCGAAAGACTTCGTATACATTCACATCCATATTTGGGCCACAAAACGGTTCAACCCGGCCCCAATAAATACTTAGTGATATCAGCGTGCAGGCTATTTCGGAGTTTAGCACCGGCACAAAAAAGTACATCAAAATAGTGTGCGCAGTAGAACGGAGCGATGATACCAAGCCATTCTTGCAACATAGACCACTTTACATATTTTGAATGTAATCGATAAGGCTAAAAGTTGAACAGGCACTGAGCCGACCATATTTATGGCAATTACGATCTGATCAGGCGTGATTGATAAAATCTGGAGTAGGGAGTATTATCCACGTGATACACCGTCCACCTTTTGTGGGTTTGTCTACGTGTGAGCGTTGGCTGCAGAAAGGGATGCGATGCAGAAAAATCACAGCATCCAGCGTGTGGTCGATAATATTTCCAAGCCGCAACTTATTCGAGATAAGTAAGAGGATGAGTATGACTTTGAGTCTGGGAGGAAACATGACGAAGTCTGACATCGTTGCATATAGCTTCACGAAAGGGACATCCTCCAAAATCGGAGGAAACATCGTAAGGTGAGAATATGTCCGTAGCGCGACCGCAGCGCCTGCTCTGGCACATTGCAGGGTGAGTCACATTACATTGCAGCGCATGACGAAACAAATTCAGAGCAGCAACACTGTATACCGAACGTAAAGTGGCTGGCAAAAAGAAGTGAAATCCCTTGGCGAAATCTTGCTGAGGAGACATTGAGATGACCTTTTCGTCATGTTCCGTTTATTTTTCTTGCATAGAAAGGCCTGTTGGCTTTCTAGAGGAACATCATCACAAAAAGTTGCTTTGGCTCCATTGGCCTAATGCACCCACA
This sequence comes from Sungouiella sharkensis, assembly GCA_030567015.1. Lineage (NCBI taxonomy): Eukaryota > Fungi > Ascomycota > Pichiomycetes > Serinales > Metschnikowiaceae > Sungouiella > Sungouiella sharkensis. The sequence continues at coordinate 181,393 of JAJLRN010000019.1, read as the reverse complement.
TGAAGAACCTTGGTGTTCATGCTGGATGTGCAGCGGGGATAATACACCGGAAGAGTACGGACTGCGGCACGAAACAAATGCCTCGACCGGCGTGTACAGCAAGGTAGTGCATGTAGCAGCTATCATATCCAATCCTCTCCAGTATCAGCCAATGGCGCGGAGGAACTTTCTGTAACTGGGTAGCAGCCCTTAGCCTTGGGGGTAGAAGTTGCATGATGCGTATGCATACAGCACAAGCGGTGTCACCGATTGCCTCGTGCAGTAATATGTGTGGTTCGTTCTCTTGATATACTACCGTTTCTTGCACTGCGAGGTTATTTTTCGTCAGTGTTATTAACTCTTTCTACCACCTACTTCTTTTTCCACATTCTCTGAGGATTTGTTAGCGACAACCACCTCCATTAGTTAGTCGTCCTTCCGTCTGCGTGTCAATTCTCTGTTGAATTTGCCAACTTAACCTCAGTCACCTACCGCCCCCCCAACTTTGCTCCAATAAGCAAATACTCCAAGCAAACGACAAAACACCATAACAAGTGGCCGTGTTAATTTCTTCTGGCACAGGTCTCTAACTCACTTGTCTTTAACTGTTTGATTGTCTTCGTCCGTGTTTTGCTGTTGTTTGACGTCTGAAACGCAAGAAACAAAACAAAACAAACCAAAACAAACAAATAAACGAACACGAAAACAACAAACTTAGCCGCCGGAAACATTTTGCGGAGCCAATTGGAAGGTAACAGTCCCATCACTTTACAAAATGTCCACTCAGCAGTACTCGCAGATGCCTGCTTCCTATTACGGCCTGGAGCATTATCCGTACCAGCAGTACATGAACGGCAGCCAGCCCCAGCTGGGCCAGACGCAGCCCCAGACTCAGACGCAGAGTCAGCCATTGACGCAGCAGCTGTTGCAGGCCCAGTCTGCCCAATACCAACAGCCATACGGCCAGTACTACATGTTGAACCAGCAGGTACAGCCAGGGCAGCACCCATTACAGACGCAGCAGAACCCTCAGCAGAGCCAGTATCAGCAGTACCAAGCACAGCAGGCGCTGCAGCCTCAGGTTCCACAGCAGGCACTGCAGCAGGGTGACTACGCCGCTCATTACCCAGGCTACGGCTCCTCTGCCTCCCTGGGTGCTCCTTATGGTCAGTATGCATTGTACCAGCAGAACGCACAGCCAGTGTCCACTGCGGGCGCTCCACAAGCACTGATCTACGCTGCTCCAAGTCAGCAGGCCACTTCCCAGCAGACTCCAGCTGTGTCTGCGTCTCTGGCTGCGGGTGTGACCTCGCAATCGGGCGCGTCCGCGTCCTCAAGTGCTGCAACTGCCCCATCATCTGTGCCTCCAGTGTCTGCCAAGGTCCCCGTGTCATCTGACTCTTTGGGCGCTGCTGCAAACTCTACTGTCGGCCAGTACCAGCCTCCAGGGATTCGTCCTAGAGTCACCACCACCATGTGGGAAGATGAGAAAACCTTGTGCTACCAAGTGGATGCAAACAACGTCAGCGTTGTACGTCGTGCAGACAACAACATGATCAACGGAACCAAACTTTTGAATGTTGCGCAGATGACCCGCGGTCGTCGTGACGGTATTTTAAAACTGGAGAAGGTGCGTCATGTTGTCAAGATTGGTTCCATGCACTTGAAGGGTGTGTGGATTCCATTTGAAAGAGCTCTCGCCATGGCCCAGCGTGAAGGCATTGTTGACTTATTGTACCCATTGTTTGTGCGTGACATCAAGCGCGTCATCCAGACCGGTGTCACTCCAACTGCTCAAGCTTCGACCACGGCTGCGGCCAAGGCCCCAATTGCTGCTAATGGCTCTTACCCTGCCAACACTGGCGCATCTCTGTCTAATCCAAGCGTGAGCTACTACCAGCAATACCCTTCGCAGTACCCACCGACTACCTCTGCAGGAATAACTGTAGGTGACGCATCCAACTCGACTTCCGGATTGTCTGCTCCTCAGCAGCAACAACAGATAGCTGCTCAGCAACAGCTCTACGGCTACTCGCAGCCTTCTTACTACAACCAGTCGTATGCATACAACCAATCGGGTTCCAATGCAGCTGCTGCCGGCAACAACTACTCGTCCTACTCGCAGGCTCCAGGGTACTCCTCTTATGCTGGCTACACTCAGGCCCTACAGGGCCAAGGTCAACCTCAAAAGCCTTACGAGCAATCGCACCAGCCCCAGCCAATGCAGTTGCACCGGCTGCCCCAGCAAGGCTCTCCCAGTCATAAGAAGGAGAAGGAGGCCGAGAAGAAGTAAGTTTCTGACCAACTGTCTGTATCAGTAGTGTACTTATTAATTGTTATCAATAGAAATGTCTTGACACGTATTTTTACGAGGAAAAATGCTGCTTTAGAACACATCATAGTAGACCTTGATGTCGGCCTTAATAATAACGAAGAATGAGCCATGACAGACTGTATTGATCAACTTCTGCGTCAAATCATACATACTACAGGATACATGCGTGTGCCGCGAAGTGTGACGCATACTCAGCATCCAGTGTCGCTGTTGTTAGATAAAGCGTACTGCAACACCTGCTGACATGAAACGCTGAATTTCCAGAAAGTGAATTAAACAATGCTTTTCCACGCGTTGCTCTCTAGCGGGCCCACATTGTACATCAGAAATCTTGGGAGTCAGTAACCAATATGGCGCCATCGTAAAATGCTTCGGCATTGGTATGGTATTTCAGATGCATTTAATTGTCACTTGTCAGTCAACAAAACAATTAAAGATGCATTTAATTGTCACTTGTCTGCCAACAAAAACAATTAAAGATGCCTGATTTCAATTCAATAAAAGCCGACGTGACAAATTCTCTTGAAAAGTGTATATTTGGAAAGCAGTGTGTGAACATAGGCGCGGAGAGTAATCAAGTATCGGGCGTAGTCGCACTTGATATTCTTTCGTCGTGCGTTAGAGAGAGGTTCATTATCAAGGACTAAAAAGTCAAACAGATCAAAATGCTAGGTTGCAGTCACATACTGCAAGTTGATGTTACCCATGTTCATGCAATGCAGCGAGTCTACCCCCCTGCACCTCACCTTGCCCGCTTCGCATACTTTCAACATCATCTCTTCGATTTAATATCCCAGCTTTGCAGAGAATAAAGTGAGGAACGAAATAACGAAATAGAGGACGGTTTTAGAAAGAGAAACAGCATTTTACAACACTTGTAGTTGTCAATCTGGTAGTCTTCACACATCAGGGTCCGCTTCTTTTCTTCCATGCACCACGGAGGTCTGAGGCGTTTTGTCGCCGCATTTTATCAAAGAACTCATTTTGATGTACATGATCATGTTTCGCCTACTCTTGACAGGTCAGCACTATAGTATATGCGCTGATAATATGCATAAGAAGGATTTGATACACAAGCACCTGATAATCGTAAATTTAAGTTGTAGACACCTGACTGACAAGTCACCTTCTTGAATGAGGAGGTAAACGACTGTCTTGAATCTTAGAAATTGGCCTCTGGTATACAAAAACAGCAGTGGACACTCAGACTTCCATTTGAATAACTTCTATACTATTCTAAAATGCGACTATTCATCTTTTGAGTTCACTGGAGCATCGTTCAATCCGTCATATGCGGACTGCAAGCCCTTCAACTGCTTCTTCAACGCGTCAATGGATACCTGCTTCTTCTTGATTTGCTCTCGTAACCTGCGAATCTGCACATCTTCAGACTCAGTTCCTGCGGTACCATTTGTGAGACCTCTGTAAGAACTCTCCTTGAGGACCAACTTTCGCAAAATCGATACAACAGTTTGGATTGACAAGCCCAAGTACAACACGGCACCTGTAATGTAGAGATTCCGCTGGGCATAGAACTTGGAAGCAAGCTTGTCATACAGCAAGGTTCCAGCCATCTGCTGCGCCGTGTTCAATTGGGCAAAGTATGGGTTGTCAACTTGGGCGTACCGCTTGAGCTTGTTCAAACAGTCGAGGAACTGGAGTCCCAACAATGCCGTAGTGAAGTATAGACCAACATTGAAGTTAGCATTCTTTCTAAGAAATCCCCATCCGTCAAGGATGCGAATTCTCACCACATGAGGTAAAGGCAAGAGCAATAAAAGCAAAAACGACATTTCCACCATAAGAATGCAGAACACTAGGGTCATTTGGATACTCATTTTGGTTAATAGTTTTATTGGGTAGAATGTATGGGAAATGTGATCAAGTAAATCTGGTAAAAGAACCACGAAGGCGGAGAGTTAGATTGTTCCAGGATTCCACATACAGGAGGTACAATGGCGTGGAAAGCTCAAATGCGTCGCAGGCACTTCAACATTTGCTAAAAGACGGCAAACTCGCTCTGCACATCGTGCAGGCTGTACAACTGCGGCTAGTGGCAGTCATGTGCAGCAAGCTACATTACCCACCTGGGTTGTTTCTTTAGTTTAAAGCCCCGTCACCTTCTTTGCGTAGATATACGAAACGAGACTGAACAAGGAGATGGCGAGTACAATCCCGTTAAACCAAGCCAAGCCCTCGTGATCTTGTCCGGGAACGATACAGTTCATGCCCCACAATCCAGTGATGACGTTAATGGGCAACACAATGGTACCTAAAATAGTGATTTTGCCCAACACATCGTTCGTATCGTTGTTGACCTTGGTCATGTCGATATTGATCTGAGCCAAGTAGTTCGAGTGGCTTCGTGCCAACAATTTTTCGTAGTGATTGAGCGACTGTACCATCGTCACAATGTGATCTTGGATATCTCCCAAGTACATCAAAATCTCCTGTCTCAGGGCCAATCTGGCATTATGAGCTGGTGTTTCGGAAGGTGAGATTTGCTCGTTCTCGTTAAATCGCTTACTGAAGCCCTTGATAACGTCGGCTTTAGAACCCAAAAGACGCATCACTGACATGACACGCTTTCTGCAGTCACCAATACGTCTTAACATGTCACCCTTCCGTTTCCATGCTACAATCTTTGACAAGGTAGACTTCGACGAATTCAGTCTCGAAGAGCGAGAGTTTCGCCTTGAACCTAAGGAGTAATCAACGCGGGAGCCTCTCTTGCGACGAAGGAATTGCAGAGCTGCGGGTGCCTCCACGATAGACTTTGATCTTTGACGTCTGTAGAATACATCAGAAGTGGCGTTCCGTTTAAGTTCAGAAGGTCTCACAAACTTGTCTTCAGTATCCAGTTCCTCCGATTCCGATTCACTATCTTCGGTGTCGCCTGAATGCATTTTCATAATTTCATCTTCAATCAAATATACTTCTGCCTCAATACTGTCAATCATTGGAGCAAACGAATCGGTGATATCATCAATCAAAGCATAGCAGATCCAGTCGGTTGACACTGTCAAATGGTCCTTGAGCATCCGGGCACGGCGTCTGACGTTGATAGGATGAGGTGTGGCACTAAAATGGAATGTCAACACCCCATGTTTGAAAATAATCATGTACATATTCAATGGGCATAATTCACCGCTCCGCACACGTTTGCTCTTTGAGAGAGCAGACAGGCCCGTAGACTTCCTGCCTGAGGAACGGCCATTGAAATCGCTTTTCTTCTGGAACATGCGCTTAATGTACTTTATCACTCCGGGTGAATGATCGATAGAAAACAAGTCGTCGTCCGATTTGCTATATTCCAGCAACTTGCTAGACTTCTTCTCATATTCCTTTGCTCTCTGTTTCCTTCTTTCGTACACAATGTCAAACGACGTGAAACAGATGAAGTAGTACTGACGGAATAACTCGACTTTCTCACGAGTTTCACCCAAGTAGATATCTTCTGTGGTTAAAGGGTGAAGCCCAAATGTTTTGGAGAGAACTTTCATCTCTTCCTCCAGGGGGTCTAGAATATCGAGCCAGAATGGTGGACTGTGGTGATGATGGCTTGCGCTAACACTATTGGCTGTTGTAGCTAGACCAGTCCCCGTAATTGAAGGAGCGCTGGTGCCTGCCATAGGTGAACTAAGTTTCTGTACTGGATTCCTATTCATTGTACTGCTCACCTGTAATCTGGTATTTCCTTTGACGCCATTACTTGCACTTGCAAAATCCACACCATTTGCGTCGTTTTGGTCAGGAACTGGTGTTTCTTCGCGTGTCAGTGAAGGCTCTTTACCATATTGAGATGGAGAAAATAGCAGTTGCAAACTCTGGCTGATCGTATTGATACTTTCAGTGGTATTCTCTTTGTTATCGGTAACCAAACCCAGAAGAGTAGGAGAATGTATGGTGCCATCAATATCTTCCCTGAAGTAGGTGAATCTACACAATGCATCTTTCTTCGACTGGCTCGCGTTGTTTAAGAATGTAGGAACCTCTTCCTGGCTCTTCTCCCATGGTTGAATAGGCTTTGGCCTCACACGTAAAGACAGTGAAGACAGTTTGTGCAGCGCCGTCTCATCCACTTTCACCAGCAGCAATAATGGGGTACCTTCGTTGGTAGGCAGGATATTTTCATACTTGACAGTGTTCCTTGTCTCACTGCCGAAAACAGTAGATACCTGCCGAGCAACAGGGAAGTGAAAGTTGACTTCTTGATAATTGGTATTATTGTGCTCCTCCTGCAAATCCTCTAACTCCTCGACGATAAATTCTTCAAGAACAGACAAGTCTGGCCACACATGCTCTATCTCGGCGTTGTCAGCACCCATGAGTCCCTCGTAGTAGTCGGGAAAACAAACGTCATCTAAAGATGTCAGATCGCTCAGATGGTCCAGCGATGGATTCAGCTCGCCAAACTCAAGCAGCAGCTGTCTGGATTCGTTACTGTATAAACTGTATGCGTCTCCGTTCTCGTTCACCCCGTAGGAACCTCTAAGTTGCTGCTGTTGTCTGGCAAATTGGTCCATATCTAATGCAACGGGGCCAGATCTGAAGTTTCCGTCTCCACCGCCATTCTGCTCGAGCAATGTCTGTAAGTTCCTGTCCGTAAGTGGGAGCAGGCCCCTCTGACCGTCATAACGGCGGCCGTGGTCACTTTGGATCGATCTTGATCCAGATGGCATGCCGGTTCCGATCTGGGTCTCGCTTCTGCGATCCACAAACAGACTTCTATTCGCCTTGCGGGGAGGAGGAGCTATGTAATCGTCTTCAAAGAACACCGGCTCCGTGTTATCACCACTGTGGTGCGCAGCAGGTCTCGGAGCCTTGTTGCCTTTCTTTCTGTTTCTACCTTTGTTCTTCTTTGCCATTATGGATGCTTCTGGCGGAATCTGGCGGGATTTCCAAAACTGAAAAGCAGCTTATAGTTGAAAGTAGCGAAGATTCAGAGATGTGTTTCCCTCTTGACCTATTTCTTCAGAAACTATGTGAATTAATCCGAACACATACGTCAGAAAGGGTATCAAATTGGGTCTCGTGCGCAAGAATATTGCTGTACACGTGATCTGGAGGAGATGGATTTCCGGTAGGATACATTTCTACTTTGGGAGAGAGATACATCGGGGCAGAGTAGTGATACTTAAGTATGCTTTGTTCTTGAAATTGATTCTTTTGTTATTTATTAGTTTCTTGACATCCTTGGATGGTAAATCAGGATACCAACAAAAGGGTCTTGATAAGAACTCGCTTTGTGTGCAGGCAAGCGAGTTGTAGGTTCAGAAAGCCCGATAGGACAATTGGGTAAAATACAAATTATCACTAAGAAATAATATTTAGTCATACTGAAATGATTGGGAACTCTCTTTTAAATTGCGAAATGACATCTCTAGTGATATTTTTTCCATTGCGAAAGCATCTTCATTCATCATTTTATAAGCATTTACTGATCTGTATTGTTGCAGCTATGGTAGTCACCTACAGCTCCTCTTCCTTCACTCTGGGTTCTCCCTCTACATCGTCCTTCCCGTTGTCTCCGAGATCTTCTTTTCTCTTGTCGTCTTCTTCGACTGTTTCCTTAGCCTTTCGTTTCTTTCCTCCATTCAACGCGTTCAATGCGTCATCGATGTCTCTCAGAACGTCTAGCAACTTCTTCCATGATGATTCTGTGAGGGCGATTCCTTTCTTCCCCGGTTTGCGCTCCTTTGTAACCTTGTCTATGTAGAATTCACGGATGTCAACAAGGTTCGTTCCGTTGAATTGACGCACTGTCACCGACTTTTTACTGTCGAGTTCAACGGAGAAATCCTCGAATGTTCCGTTTTCTGCTGCTCTTTTAACTGCTGCGGTTTTAGGTGCCATTGTGGAAGTGAAAAGAATCAGACTCTTGACTTGCGGTGAGTTACTAATAAAGTGTTGGGTTGTGTGCACTACCTTGTAAGATATACCGGCTTTTCATATCTATAACAATCAAATTTTTTATAATTTTAGAATCTGCCACTTGGCCACGTTTCGTTGTAGTGTTCAGGGCCGAGTTGTGTAATCACTCTCTGGAAGATCTCCTCATCGCTCTCGTCCTCGTTGTTCTTCACCCGGTAGTATCCATCTATAGCAGCAGACAATTCATCTAAGCTGGATACTCCCAATACCACAGAGGTCTTCTGGTTCCATTCGTATGGTGCCTTTTGTCCAGTTTTCTCTCCGGTCTCAAAAAGCCATCTTTTCAAAGCAAAACGAGTGGCCAAATCAGCAAGCTCAACGTTTTCCTTGAGCAAGTTCTGGGCAATTTCGTCGACCCGATCTTTAAGAGCCTGCGGAGCAGGATGAAAGGCGTGAGTAATTCCTGAGCGAAGTAAAGACATTGACAAAATTGAGCCGTTCGAGAGTTTCTTGATGCCACAATCGAAGAACTGGTCATACAAGTCAAACAACTTGGTATTCTGGAGACAGCCATTAGAGTAAGACAAAACAGCATCCAATGGGCCAATGTCAGCCAAGTAGGTTGAACTGCACTCTTTCGCCACTTTCAAGAGGAATTCCACCGGGTATCCCGAAACACCAATGTTCTTGACGATTCCTTCCTTCTTCAACTCCACAAGCTCTCTCAATGCATCGTACACCTCTTCTTCGGCCACAAACTCGATGTCATGCATGTACACCAAGTCCAAGTAAGTGGTGTGGAGTCTGTCCAACGATCGGAGCACCGATTTCCTCACACTGGCACGAGAGTAGTCGAACTCGTCCAACTGAACTCTGCCTGCTTTAGTGCAGATAAAGTAAGACTCTCTGGGCCATTCCTGGCTGATCTGGGTCAAAGCGCTACCAATAAGCTCTTCCGAACGGCCATAGTAGGGCGACGTATCCAACGCAATCAAGCCTTTGGAAAATGCCGTCAGGATTATATCTTTAATTGGAAGTTTCGTAGGGTCAGCAGCATACTGAGTGTTAAACACTGCACCGCCAATAATGAGTGGCGGAAGGTCAGTAATTTTGTATGGCTGTGTACTGTGGTTGCCTAGAAACAGATTTGACATCGACATTGACTTGCTAGTTTGGAGTTTGCTGTGCCTGTTACGCTGAAGGCAAAATGAGTAAATGTATGAGAGCTTCGGACTTGCAGGCTGGATTGCGAATTTCCGGTATTAGTCAGATCGGCGAGATAGAAAGTGGTAGAAGAGTGAATCCAAAACCGTAGAGCGATTATTCGGATGGACGGATGCTTATAATTTAAGTATGCTTCGGAGTGAGTGAGTCATCTTGTTTATGAATTCAATTTTTTTCATTTTGGTTGTTTATAATTTTTTCTTCGAATGTGATGCATGGTGCTGATAAGGCTGCGAATTGCCAAACGGCAGCCCTGTTTTGGAAAGTTTTACTTTCCAAAGAAAAGAATACAAATTTCAAAGTATACAATATATCTGATTTTGACAAATAAAAAGATATGACTCAGACAAAGCAAAACGAAAGACAATCAAGACAATCATTGGTAAGACAAGTAAGTTGATTGGCCATTGTACTAGCATTATGCAGACTTGTAGTGTTAAGAATTTGATTTAGAATCTTGAATTATTCTCGTATTTTCGTTTAAACCTCACATTACAGCCCAAAACGGAGCTCATCATTATTCATTTCTATAGTACATTGTCCTAAAACACCCGGTCGCCCTCCATCACATAATTGTATGGAACCAACCCCACATTGCCTCTCCTTGAACCACAATTCTCTCCCAACTCACACACATACCAATTGTCCTCTTGCTTGTGAATGACATACATGTGCCAACCTTTGCGAAAGGTTAGTTCTCCGGTCTCTCTAGCATTGTAGGTGTATTTAGCCACCGCCTTGGTCTCGTACTTGTTGCGGGTGACAGGAGTGATTTTCTCCACAAATGAATTAAGGTTCGTGTAAGACTTTGTCGGAGACTGCAGCAACAGTCTTCTTTCATTGGGCAAATCGTTCCTCACAATTGTTCCAGTCAGGTTTTCCTCCTGGTAATTAAGCACAGATTCTACCATCGACTTTGGTCTTGGCTTGTGAGGGCTTCTGAATGATATCGTATCCTGTCTCGTGGCTATCTCGTTCTTGTCATTAATAAAGTCAGAAGGTGGAAGTTTATGCACCAATGTAGAGTCGCTTGTAGGCATCCTGCTGGCTTCTCTGACTGACTTTCTGAATTGCGTGACATCTCCGTCTCCTCCCGCATTGAGATCCTCCAATGCCTTGGCCATGAAGTCTATAGAGAAATCCTTTGCGATAGGCACATGGTTTTTCTGTATTGGAGGTCCTTGGGAAGCAGAGAAACCATTGAAAATGTCAGTCATGTCACGCAGTCTTCTGTTAATCTGATCTTGCACTTCGTGAACCAGTCTCTCCTTTCTTCGAGGCGACGACCAGCTTCTGCCTGTATTACCTGTGTTGCTTGTGTAGTTTGTTGGATTTGAGTAATCCAGCAGACCATTCGAGTCTTGAAGCTTGTTTCTCTCGTCAAAGACATCTGCTCGGTCCTCTGCACCTGAAGTGTAGGCGCTATTTCGAGAGGGCATCTTGTGAAGAGGCAGTAGGTTTTTATCTAAATTTTGACCCAATTCCGCCACTTTCTTGTTTTGAGGAGAGATTCTGGTATTATGGTCGAGTTGAGTATTGTGCTGCATCGTTCCGCCAGTAGCTTGCTTACCTGGTGAGATTTCTTGTGTCAAGTTGAATTTAGGTGGCAGTCTCGATATGAGAGGCTCCTTAATTGGAGGTAATGTTTTGTTCAAAGGCGTTCTGATCTGTTTAGGACCTCCACTTAGTTGAACATGATGACCGGAGATATGCGTGGTGTCTGGCTGTGGAGAAATATTCAGTCTTGGAGGACTTTGCCTGAACAGGTTGGTGGCTTGACTCATTTCCGATTGAACAGAAAAAGTTCTCGTCAAGATTTGAGAATAGTCTGGGTCTTTGAAATCTGCCACCGTATATGAAGAATCCTCTGGAGATTCCTCGTCGAATCCATTCATGAAATCAATAAAGGCTGGTGGGCTGGGGATCCTGTTACCGGTTCCATAAGCACCAGCAAAGTCGTAGATGTCTTTAGGTGCAGCAACTTTAGCGAAAGATCCTCTTGCCAAGTCGGCAGAATGATCCAAGTCCACACAAAGCGATGCAATATTGTTACAGTAACTGAAGCAGTTGAGTTTACACATCTGGATCCGCTCAATCTCTAGCTGGTAAAGATTCAGAAGGGCAATGGACCAATCTCTCACCCAAATCTCATGAATATCCGCATAGCTCTTGATGGCTGCTTGGTATTGATATTTCGATTGGTCAATTCCCTGATTGAGTTTGTTAAGCTTAGACGTGTTCTTTTCGAGCTCCTTTCCCCATGTTGCTTGACAACGTAACATCAATGACTTGATCTGTGAGCAGTCCGACCTATACTTCTTCTTGGCAACCTGTAAATGTGTGAACAAATCTCTCTTTCTATTCAAGACCTTCTGCATGTGTGTTTCAAGTTTGGAAACGTTTTTCACGTATATCTGATAAAAGTTGTAAAGCTTCTCGTAGTTTTGAAGTGTGACATTTCTGGTGAACTTATTGTTGCATGCCACCATTGCCTGGCTCTCGATCTGGAGTTTCTCGAGTGCTATCTTGAGAGACCCAGTCTCTCCGGACCCCAAAACAGTAGAGGTGTTTAGCTTCTCCAATTTCTTAGTGTACTCTTTCTCGATTGCAATTCTGTCTTTATAGTAGCGAAGGAGCTCTTCTAAAGTGGCTAGCGAGCTCTTAATTCTTGTCTGGGCAACAGGAAACCCTCCATCATGAAGGCCCCAGAATTGGTTGACAAATGCCTGCTCGTGAATCATTGCTGTGTGATTGGATTTGGGTACAACTTCCAATACCATCAACGTCAAACGTGCGCAGAAAAAGGATTGAAGACAGTGAAATGTTGATTCTAACTTCGCTAGTCGTAGATAGTAGAGCGTCTGCCCAGTTGGTATTGTTGTTCTGTCTCGCTTTTGTTAGCTGAAGAGCAACCTATTGTTTACTTCCTTGCCTAATACGGAAGTATTATAGATGTTTCTCAGATGGACCAAGCAATTGAATTTCAAACATCAAAGCCTGCCACTCACTTGCACAAGAGCATTTGAATAGAGTAGTCTATCTCTAGAGAACTTGTCTTCCTTTTTTTATTATAGATCAAATGGAGCAAATGTTGCAAAGCTATGTGCATGTTCTGTATAGATGAGATGACTCCAAATTTAGACACAAGGAGATCCGTCAAACCACATTGAGGTTGTCCTTTGATTCAAATATGGTGATTTGTTTCCTTTTTCATTTGATTGCTTTCTGAATTGCGTGGCTGGGTTCAATTTAGAAACTCAGTTCAAAATAGGTATTGGGTTCTGAGTCTCAATCTTGTTAACTTGCCAAACTGCGAATCATATGTAGGTAAACATTGGCGGGCATTTAGGTGGCCCAATAAAGACTTGAATTGAACACACACCAAAATACAAAAAAAATTACACACAAGCTTACATAAACACAAATATTGACTCAAGATGACAATTTTATCATTATAATCCTCCAAATTTGATGATTAAGACATATAATGAGCAGCATTGATGTCCTTGAGAAAAACCGGTCATGTTCAATCACTCGCACTATATCACTCAATGTATTATCGCCCTATCACTTCGGGTCGAATATTGAAAATTCTTTTTTCTTCCAGCATGGATACACAAATTAGCAGCTTCGGACAGTTTTCTCCACGCTCAAACCGTAACGGTTTTTCCATAAACCAGGTACCGCGGTACTCCTTCCAAATTAGGCCATATCGCCGAAGTGCAAGCCATTAATCTTACGCAGTTTTTGGCCGTGTGACGTGAATCGGATCGTCATCCGGAACGCCACGTCACGTGCACTTCTTAAAGTTTTATCTTCGATTCCGCATGGCTCAAACATGCTGCAGAAGGAACACTATATAAGTATTCCGACCGGCCCAAAAAATCTACTGTTAGACTTCTTCTCAAGTAGTTTTACCCTAGCGACTTTTATCTACTCAGATAGGAGTCTCTGCACATTAGTATCTTGACCAGGGTTGCATTATGGGCATCGAAGAGATAAAGCAATCAAAACCCTACAAATGGGCAAAGTGGGTGGTAGATTTCCTACTACAGCAATGGTTCTTTGTGCTTTTGGGTGTGTTTATTGCTTTAGCTCACTCCTACCCAAATTTCGCCAAGCAGGGCGGAACAATTAAGGCACAATACTCTATTGAGTACGGTGCGGTTGCTGTGATTTTCTTGATTTCTGGTTTGTCAATGGCCACCAAGGACTTGTTGAAGAACATTGCTCATTGGAGAGCGCACTTCACTGTGTTGAGCTCTTCGTTTTTGATCACATCTGCCATCATTTATGGTATTGCGTCGGGTATCAAAGCTTCTAAGGATGGAGCCATTGACAACTGGTTACTTGTGGGGCTTATAGTGACACACGCATGTCCTACCACGGTTTCGTCCAATGTTGTTATGACAAAACAGGCTGATGGCAACTTTATCTTGACCACATGCGAGGTGGTTATCGGAAACTTGCTTGGAGCGTTCATCACTCCAGCTTTGGTGCAGATGTACATGACTGGAGGATGGGATTTTGGTAATCCTGTGCACCAAGCGACTGAATCGTCGGTGCTGGAGCTTTACCGTAGTGTGATGAAGCAAATCGGATTGTCTGTGTTCGTTCCACTTTTCGTGGGACAAGTTGTTCAAAACATTTGGCCTAAACAGGTGAAGTGGTGTCTTGCTACCTTTAAATTGAACAAAGTGGGATCGTTCATGTTGCTCTTAATTATGTACCAATCTTTCTCCACTGCATTTGCACAAGATGCCTTCACCTCCGTCAGCCATGCCTCCATCATTTTCTTGGTTTTTTTCAACATTGGAATCTACCTTTTTTTCACGGTGCTTGTGTTTTTCTACTCGAGACCGCCATTTATCTTACATTACCTCCCACACGAACCCACTCCAGAATCAACTAAGACCTACAGGTGGTGCTACAAGATTTTCCGACCATTCTACTACAACCGTAGAGATACGGTCTCGGTGATGTTGTGTGGGCCAGCTAAGACCGCGGCATTGGGAGTTTCTCTTGTGTCGTCGCAGTATGGCTCTAACAACCCCAAATTGGGAGTCTTGCTTGTTCCTTTGGTGTTGTACCAGGCTGAGCAGGTGATGACAGCACAGGTGTTGGTGAAATTCATGAAAAAGTGGATTCATGCCGAGGACCCAAAGAAGGATATCGAGACAGGACCTGTCACCGAAGAAGCGGAGGACAAAAACACGGACAACGATACTCATACGGATAGTGTGCAAACAAGAGAAGGCACTGATGATTACGTCCCTGCGAAAGAGTCTGAGACACAGCCTGAGGCACGCCCACTTCCTTAGAAGACATGCATTACTTATTATAATAGAATTAATAATCGTTACTGTCAATATGAGCAAATGTAAATGGAAAGTGTGGCTTAGGCTTCAGGAAGCTATTTTGTATATAGAAAAAAACTGAGGTGGTAATGAAATTGACTTTGATAAATCTAAAAGTGGGTTTATGGCGAGGTGGGGATGGAGACATCGATGAACAACCATCTACAAATGACATTCATGACCGATTATTCTTCAACGTTCATCTGCAGATAAAGCCTTCAAATTGAGATCATCCTGCAAGTCTTGGGTTCAGCGACCAAGAGCTTATCTAACAAATGTGAAATGTGGACGTGTCTGGCACAAATATCATGCCCAGAAACAGCCGTACGGGTAATTTTGGCTCGTGATATGCCAATGAAGCCACACCTGGCCCAAAAGAAACACCCAAGAGAAAAAAAAAGTAAGGAAAAATGTCAAAGTGTCGAAAATGTCGAAAATGTCGAAAATGAAGAAAATGAAGAAAATCAAGAAAAAGATAAATAGAAACAATAATAACTACTTCTACTATTATCGGCAGGTGGTGATCTCTTTCGCTGTCAAGATGTTCATCTCTCCCAACCTTTTAAGACGTCATGCTTCTACATCGTACGTTATCTCACTTCCAGACCGTTTATCACTTCCCAAGAATAAATCAGTGCCAGTCTTTCTATTTCACTACCACATTAGGCCACTCATAATTGTGTCCAATTGTAACACTGCTTTCTTTGTCACACTAGACGTTGCTCGAGCAATTTAAAAGTGACCACTACTTTAAAAGTCCTGCAGCCACATGTAGACATGCACGTCGGTCTCTCACCACATTCCCACACACTCTGTGAAATGTCATCATTCAGCTCGGTGTATTAGCGGTACGAGATTTTGAAAAAGCTTTGAATCTTTTCCAACTACCTATTTAGCTTCTCCTCTGGTTCTCCGTATGTCTACACCAATACCTCCCACCAAAAATGGCAAACGTGCTCAGTCACTCAACCTGCCTGTACGTTGTAATCACCTTATTCGCACCACACCACCCCACAGTACCCCAAGCGTGGTAAAAGACAAGAATGAATCTAGGACCAAGAAGCAAACTGGCGGGGTCGAGCGCACCTTAAGTTGGAGAGGCTGTAGGTGCCCAAGTACCGCAAAAAGAGATGGTGATGCTAAAGAAAATCAGTTGACCCGCCTTGGAACCATGAATAGAGTTTCGATTCTTCGCAAAAAAAAATAAAGAAAAAAAGAAAAACCTCACTTCAGTGGTTCCGGTCGGGCGTTATCTATCGAGGCAATACTTTTTCCTGCACATATGAAGAAGCCAAATCTGAACTACCTCGTTACTAAAAACACCACTCACCATCTGTTCCTCCAACGAGTGTGGTTTCCCAGCATCGTCATTTCCCACCGCTAGCGTGTGCCCAGTCCTTGCTGCAATTTTTAGCTTGTCGCAAAACCACTTTCCCGCCCTCTGCCGCTTTATTACCGTTGTACAGGTTGCCACAGCAACCAACCACGGTTATCTCTATGTCTAATACTTCACAACTTGGGTTTGACCATCTGCTTCTCGACTTGAACAGTCAGATGACGGCCCCCACAATGCAGAGCGGCCCGCAGGCCGCCAATCAGCCCAATCTGGACTGGATTCCGCCTCCGGCTTCTCTCACCACCGTTAACTACGACGGCATGGACTTAAATGATGAAATCTTCTTCAATTACAACACAGTGCCCTCGTACACGCCCTACACCGACCCTTACGCTGGCGCCAATGATGCGGAGGTGCTGCTGCTGACGCTGCTGCTTGGCACGTTGCCATACAATGCGTTGCAGCTGGCAATCACCACTCCAGACATGACTTTTGCTTCTCCACTAAAATTTGACGCAAACCTTCACTACCACGACCGCCGGCGGTTCTCGCTGGCCGTGGAGCAGCTCAACCGCATGTCCTTGCGCCCTCGCAAGCTGAGGCTGCCATCTCCAGACGTATATCCGGCTCTAGTGGAAGCTCTGGCCAATCTGGAAGAGCGAACTATTAATCCCCGTCAGCTCTGGGGAAACAACCAGGGTGCTATGTTGGGCGCACTTCCTGCTGGTCAGAATAATGTGCCCTCCTCCTCCTCGCGCTACATTTTACCTTCGTCGGTGCTGTCGCCTTCTCTCTCGACGTTTTTCTCCCGGGCCGGGGATATGGTCGACGTAGACTTCTCCGGTCAGGAAGTTGTGGCCAATGGCACACTGAGTCTGCTTGGTGTCTCGGACTTGCAAGGTGTTCCTTTGTCAGGCAATAGCGACGACATTTCCGGTCTCAATCCGCAGAACTCCTACGTGATGAACGATGAGTGTGTGAGCGCCATTACGTACTGGCTCAACAATACTGAGAACATCATTCTGGACAAGGCTGATGGCGTTGTCATCAGAAATCCCACGGGAATTGTTAAACCTAACTGGAAGCGGAGAAACTCAATACAAGTGCTTCCAAACCAAAATGATTTCAGTCCTCAGAGAGTGATCCCTGGCCCGAAAAAGAAGCGCAGGAAGTCTGTCAACGCTTCAATTCCTGAGGACACGGCTCCTCCCCAAGTATACCCTAACTCACAGCTGCCAGGCGTGAGCCACAGCCCACAGTTTCAACCAATGACTCCACTTGCCCTGGATGACAGTGAACCTAAGCAAAACTTAGAACCAACGACACTCAGAGAAGATCCTGAAACAACTTCAGGATCTTCAGACTCCCTCAAAGCGCACGAGACTCCTCGGTATGGCGTTGGTCCTGCTAATAACCATGTTTTGGATGCAAAGCCGGCAACTGGCCATGCTAGCATTGCTGAAGGAGACGATGAGCCCAAGCCATTCCCATGCCCAGACTGCGACAAGCAATTCAAAAGGCTGGAGCATTTAAAGCGTCACATCCGCTCGGTCCATCTGAACATTCGCCCTTTTCACTGTAAGTACTGTGATAAAAAGTTTCTGAGATCAGACAACTTGGCACAGCACTCCAAAACACACTTCAAGGTGAATGCTAACGGAACCACTACTATAATATACGGCAACCCGAGTCCACATAACCGTGGTGGCCGTAAAAAGAGTATTTCGTCGGATGCTGCCTTCACGGGCGTGGGTCAGGATTCGCAATGAGCACCAGCGATATTCTACTTCTTCAAGTACTGAAAAATTCCCCCATCAACTTTTTTATATCGGTTCAACGGTCTCATTGGGTAATCTATAGGCGAATGTTTTTGTTTGATTGATTTGATGTAATTATTTATACACACTGGCTAGCTTCTAGAAATCTCTTTATCTATAGTACAAACTCTTGCTTATTTTGCTCCAGCTATCAAAGCTGGCCCCGAATTCTTCTGGCCAACTGAATGTCTTTTTGCATTATAGTGACCCGCTTGGCATGAATGGCACACAAATTAGTATCTTCTAGCAAATGAATAAGAAACGCCTCACATGCTTCCTGGAGTGCCAAAACGGCATTGGACTGCCATCGGATACCGTAGTCCACCCCTATATAGTTTTCGGCGATCTCCTTCACTAGTCTAGCAAAAGGTAGCTTTCTGATCAAAAGATCGGTACTCCTTTGGAATTGACGAATCTCTCTTAAAGCGTTGGTACCGGGTCGGTATCTTCTCTTTTTCACTCCACTATTTGTCGGTGGATCACCTGGTAGATTTCTGTAGACCCCGGTTTCTGTGGCTCGAGAGGTGTTTCCTCGCCGTATGGTTGTGGGCTGTCGTGTAGAGGCATTAGTAGATAGCCTGGCCATTGTGTATTGGAATCTTGATGGAAAGAGCTGACGGGGTTTAGAATATGGGCCAAAGACCTTTAAAAAATGAGCTTACGCTTTTCTTGGATCTCACGATGATATTTTCCCAGTAGGGTTATATTACGTGCGTGTGCATAGCGTCAACCAGCAAAGTGTTTACGCGGTATGCGGTTCATGCAGCTGACCGGGCAGTGGAACATGTGGAGAAAAAAGAAAGAAAGAAAGAAAGAAATGATGACTTTCTAGTGCAATTGTAACCATGTTCTGCTCTTAAAAAGAATGAACCCAATTTCGATGCTGAAATAAGTAATCAGAATTGAAACTAAAATTATCATACACAAGATCTCCCTGCCTTCTAGCCATACCTGCTTCCATTTCATATGTACATGATTTACCTTACAAAAACAGGCTCTATTTATTCGTCGTCATCAAAGTTGACCTCAAACTTACCGTCCAATATGTCATTCAACCCATCCTGAATGTAGGCCGTGTCATCATCCATGGGCATCTCTGCCAATTTCTGCTCCTGCTCACTACCTCCCATTAAGGCCTTCATCCTCCAGCCAAATTCTCTGAAGCTTGAGACATCCAAAATCCAGCAAGTTCCAAACGTCAACATCGAAGACACAGACGCACAAAGCATCGTTCCCGTTCCCACAGCAACGGCTGCATCAGTAGTGAAGTTGTAGCTCAACGGTGGTTGATGATTTCCCTGGAATAGAGAAGGTACAAACTGACGAGTTATTGTAGATTTGTAGGCAAATCTCGATGTGAAGATGGTCACTGCAGCTGCAGTCATAAAAAGAACCATCTGCTTCTTTCTTCTCTCAACATACTCAAAAGATGCATCTGCGAGCTTAAAGTTGTATTTCCTGAGAAAATTCAATACTGGCGTCTGTGCTGTATCAGACATTTTTAGGAACAATTTCGTAATTTATGGGATATGAGGTGCCTAGTAAACTCAAACGTTTACCATTCCGTGGAGAGTGCTATCTTTTCTCATAATGGTGCACACACACTCTTACTTCACCGCTGATAAACTGAACAATTTTTTTGGATACGTACTGATACACAGGCAATGATAAAAATGAACTAAACAAAAAGAGCGCTCACATGAATGCGGAAGCAAGTTGGTGAATTTTAAATCTCCTCCTTGAAGAGACCTCCCTGTTTGATGCGGTCACCCTTGATGGAGATCTCCTCCTCGTAGTTACTCAACTCTGACGACTTCTTCTTGTGAGCGTTGTCAGTGGTTGAAGCTGTAAGCTTTTTACTCTCATTTGCGTTCTCATCCTTTTTAAGAGCGGAGGCAACTGAGGCTGGCTCCAGCTTTGCGACAGGCTTAGCTGGTTGAGGGGATTTAAATGCGTTTTTAATGCTGTTAATTCTGGAGCGGAATCCCTTCTTGGAGTTAGCACCTTGTGGCACCGAGCTTGATTCAGCAGTCTGTGTCTTTGGGGTTGCAACAGTTGCATCA
The DNA here is from genome assembly GCA_030567015.1 of Sungouiella sharkensis. Classification (NCBI taxonomy): domain Eukaryota; kingdom Fungi; phylum Ascomycota; class Pichiomycetes; order Serinales; family Metschnikowiaceae; genus Sungouiella; species Sungouiella sharkensis. The sequence goes on along the minus strand of JAJLRN010000019.1, from coordinate 161,408 downwards.
GGCTTCGTTGGCTCAACAGTATTCTTTTCGGTCTCTGGCTCCTTAACTGTCTCCTCGGCTTGCTCATCAGCACTGAAGAGAGATCCGGTGTCACGGAACTTGGACTCGTCAACCTCCGTACGCAAATGTTCTGGCAATTCCTTGTTGATCTTATGCTCGTCTTTCACCTGCTCATCAATGTGAAGCAAAATCTCGTTCTTGTGAGATGCCTTCGTGGCAAGATGCTCCTCCTTCTCCTTCTCCAATTGAGCCAACTGTTCGTTCAACTCCTTGTGAGCCTCCTCAGCGGATTGTTCCTCGGATACTTTGTTGGCCTTCAATTCCTCAACCTCGTTGTCAGTGGTTTCGCGCTTGCCAGTGGTTTCTTCGAGTTCGGTAATATGAGAATCAATATCAGCTTTGGTTTGCTCCAACTTCTCCTTCAACTCAGCAATCTTGGCTTCATACTCCTCCCTCAACTTCTCACCAGCCTCGACCTCACTGTCCAATTGGGTCTTGGAGTCCGTCAATTCCTTTAATTTGACGGTCTCGACTTCCAACTCATCAAGGGTCGGCTTCAATTCCTCATCTCTCTCGGATTGCATTTTGTCCAACTCCTCCTTACGTCCTTGTATAAGTGCAGATTCCTCTTCCTGGATACGGTCCTCATTGTCTTGCTTTTCCTTCAACAACACCTCCTTCTCACCAGCGTACTTCTCTTCCAACTGCGTGAGCTCGCCAGCCTTGCCTTCAACTTCATTGTTACGCTCAGCCTGATAAGAAGCGTACTCGTCGTTTTCTTTTTTCTTTCTCTCTTCGTTGGCCTCAATTCTCTCTTTCTCTGCCTGCTTTCTATCAGCCTTCTCCTGCAATTTACGGTTGAATTCCTCAACCTTGGACTTCTGGTGCAAGGTCAGTAACTCAGCTTGTTTAAGCCGGGCCTTTTCGTCACTCTCACGCTTAGCCGTAGCCTTGCTACTGAGATCAGCCAAGACAGGCTGAACAATCAAGGAGGCCAATTTGTCAATTTCAGAGTATGGCAAGTGCAACCCTCCACCCAAGTCGATCATTCCGCTTTTGTGAGCCTTTAATCTTTCTTCACTATTCTTTTGAGCAGTGGCCAAAGCCTTGCTGTAGATTTGAGCCTGTTCCCTCAAGTTAGTGGGTTCAGTCAGACTAATTGAGTTCAAGCGCTCGGCTGCCTTCTTATTAGCAGCTGCCAACAAGGTAGCATCCACAACATCCACAGCCTGGAAGGTCTTAGTTCTCTTCTGCAGAGAAACTGAGTCTGAGTATCCAGAACCGTGCTTCATGGTTAAAGAGCGACCTGCCGACTGTGCAGCCAACTTCTCTTCATCGGCAGTCAAGTGTTCGGCTGGTGCAGTTGGAATTCCTGAACGGTAGTCTTGTTCTGGATTGAATCTGGTGTTGAGCAATTGCGACGAGTTCCTGTCAGCAATTTGCGAGATCTTCCCTATGTTGAGCGAAGCCGAGGTGATCGTGGACGTCTTTGAAGCCAACCCGTGCTTCGACACAGACTTCTCGGGAGTAGTTCTTGATGTCATGGTGGAGGTGGAGTTTTCGGTCGCAACTCTGTACACGGAGCCCTTGTTGTAAGTATCTGGAATACCCAACTCCAGCTTAGGACCAGCCACTGGCCCAGAGCTCTTTGCGGAGGAGGCAGCAGCATCGGCCAATGGGTTGGTGTTATCTCTGGTCCATGCAGAAATCTTCTCCTTTTTGGCTGCCAAAGCAGCAGTCTGTGCCTCTGGGGCAACCTGCAACCGTTCATACGAAGGCCTCACGGTCAAGTCAGACGAAGCGGCCAAAAGAGCAGCGGCGTCCGAGGCGTTGGAGTTAACTCCAACGATAGGTCTACCAGGGTAATTGTAGACTCCCTGTCTCAACTTTTGCTGGTACAATGCCTGCTGGGAGAGCGGCCGACCATTCTGTTGGTAAACAGACATGATTTCAGAAAATGATATAAACGGAGGCTAAGCGAATTCTCTGAAAATCGTACCACAGTATTTCACCTTCTGTCACCAAATGGAGGGGACGTATAGAGCAAACTGGAAAAGAAAACGAAAAAACACTCGCTGATAAACTTAAGTTGCCGGCACAGAAACTATGGTGGGCAGACTATCTTTATTCAAGCGACAGCACACAAACAGTTGGTTTTTTACAACGGAAAGAAAATAGTTGCTAGCGCAATTAAGTGAGCGTAGTCAACCATTGTCAGAATAGGGCTGGTTATTCCTGTACACAACCGGTGCAACCTATGGCGCTATAGTAGACGATTTCACTTTATCCCTTATTCTGTATTGAGACAAGTACAGGAGCAATCAAAATGTACAGGCCGCCACTTATTGTGAGTGAACATTACATAACGTAAGGGGTTCTTCCATGCGCCAAGTCACAAGCAGAGACTGGCCTTGAAAATGCTGCCTTGAAAATGTTGCCCTGTAATGTTGCACATGTTATTGGAATTTTTAAGTGACATCAGTATAGCTGGGTATAAAGAGTTGAAAAAATTTCTTAAGGTACGTCATCTTGCTTCTTCTAATGGCTGATAAGCCTTATATTTTGTGCTGTGAGGAAGAAAGCTTGATGTTGGTTTTGATTTCGATTTCTAAATAGCGCCCCGTACCAAAAACAGGAGGCAAGTGGTCACCTTAATTCAATTCACAAGTTGGCCTGTTGGGAGCTGGCGACTTTGGCCTGAACTTTTTCCAGGGGTAAGTATAACGTTTCGTCCTCAGAGAACTTAAATTGTGTGGCGCATGGAACCTATGGCATAGTTAACATCAATTTGCGATTGTTTGGATAATGGTAATCGAGCCCAGTAATTTGACATTGATTTTCTGCAAAATTGTCGATACTACGATTTGATCGACAGAGTGTAGCTATTGCCTACAGTCCTCCCCTCCCTTGTTGACGATGTTGCTGTGTTTAACTTTGACTCGAATCGTTTGCGCACCACCTGCAAATGTGACCTTATATTAATAGCGTAACTACCAAGCTGTGAATAAATGTGGGTATTTAAGGTGCTTGCTTGAGTTGAAAAATAATTCCAGAGATGAATTAAAGTAGGGAGAGCTCAACTTTTTTTTGATTGTCACGTTAGGATAATAAAAAACCAGACAGGTGGTTTTGCATCAGAGCAATAGTACGTATCGATTCTAGAAGTGCATGAGGCTTTTAACATCGACAAACTGCTTGAGTTCCAAACACATTGCGATCCCTGACATCGCACCAGTGCCTTTGCCCGCTAGTCGCATGCCATTCCACATGCCTTTCCACGTGCCATTCCACCTGCCATTCACGAGCCTCGAATACCAATCGCATCGTGTTGCCACAATACCTTTGTCCATTGTAGGTCCATCTGTTTCTCCGTTCTGTCTCTACGTCTCTACGCCTGCACGCGTGGCAGCCATATTCGTAAATACCTTGCAACGTAATGAGATCACCTTCTCCAATAAGGAAATGAAAAACCACGGCGGAACAAAAGTAACTCAAATGACAGAGAATCTAAGCCGGCCACTTGAAACTCCAGCTACCCGGCTAATTGACTCGAGATATTTTGCCCGATACGGATTCCATCATGTGGCCGGTCGCAAAACACTGCATTCCATGCACGTAATGACCCTATTAGGCATGAGGTAAATAGACCTTATATAAATGGCAATTTGCATGAGATACTCAGTGTAGCTTTCTTTACAATGCCACCGTATCACAATCGCCGCACCCAGTCCGTGATCACAACTTTATCTTTCGGGATCGAGCCGCACTTGTCAATCACTAAGTTGTCTTGTTGACAGAAAAATACCTGTTCCTGCAAGTGAGTGGACGATTGCATGCGTCGTGTTCAACGGCATGCCTTATATAGTGTGCATGTCCCAGCCAACTATTCATCCATAGACATCTACTCATTGTGCGATTTTTTAATTCTCCTACTTTTAAAACTTCATTCTGTTACTGGCTGTGGACAATTACACTGCCCCAATCTCTACAGACACTGATCAATGTCATGGCCACAACAACTGCCAGAAAAGCCGCACGCTATGTGCGAGGCAGCGACGGAGTCTATCGACGGAAAACAAACGACGATGGTTCTTCTTCTCTGAGCCAGTTCGGAGATCAGGACAGTCAGGAGTTGCTGGTGGATAAACTTATCAACGAACTTATCGATTGTGGCCCGGTGGAGGACCCACTGCGCAATCCATTGCGGACATTGCCTAATGCAGAAACTCATCAACATCAAAACACTTCTGGCTCAAGTCTTCCCGATACAATTCGGAAGGGTCAGCTTGGTACTCCCAGCATGGACTCTTTTTTTCAGGTTTCTACCAATGCATCAAATTTGACCGTGGGACAAAACAATGTAGACCAGGTGGTTTCCGAGCACCGCGCATTGGCATCTATCGAGCAGTGCCGTCACTGGCTCAGTGGGATTCCTCTGGAAAAAGTTCTCGACTGGGGGATCCCATTTGGACTTGGTATGGTATCCATGTATGTACTCCAGGCCATGCTGCCCACGCTTTTGCATTACGGAGGCGTGGCTGCCCACTGCTTGAAGCTTGTCTTACTCTATGGAGTCTTCACGTTGGCAGTCTTGTGGTACTTTGGAGTGATCAAGCTTACTTCTTTAAGGGATTGGCATGGTAATGCCACTAAGACAACCTCCGACTTTTTTGGAAAGTTCTCCGTGCTTGCTGAGCCACAGGTGTCCCCAGTGCCTGTTTCCTCAAAGATTAAGCCCGAAATCGTAGGATCTGATTTCCATTCAGTGACCGATATAGGAAGCATTTCTTCCAGTTTGCCTAAAACAGCTCCTCAGGATTCTCCAGAGTCTGTCATTTCGGATCGGCTAGTGCAAGTTAGACCATTCATACCTCCACACAGAGAAATTTCACCAGAAAGGCCTGGTCCAGGACGGCCCAGAGTGAGACGTATTAGTACAGATATAAAAGATGTGGGAAAAAGTAAATTCAGGTCCAGATTCTCTCCTGTCCGCTTATCAAGGGATGGCAGACGGCACTCTTCTGCATCGTTAGGTGGCTACAAAGAAACAAACGATGCACACAGAGACACGCATGAATTCAAGGATATAAATGGAGATATTAGGGGTCTCTCGAGAGACGCGAGAGATTTTAAAGATGCAAACAAGTTCTATAAGCCGCTCCCGCCGGTTATCAAGATGCAACCCAGAGACTTTAGCCATGAGAGCGATTTACCTCTTGTTTATGAGGTCAAATTGAAAAGTTTGGAGGATGAAGACCCCAACTATGCGGCATTGGACCGACTGGGCACGGTGATGAGTAAGAAATCGGTACTTGGCACGAGGGCCAATTACCTGAAATTCTTGTCGAATGTGGACGACTAATTTAATCACGACTTACGACTTTTTTATTCAACAGTTTTGGATACTTGAAACTTAGGATTCTCCAGTTTATGTTTTGTAGCCTTGAAGTATATCGTAGTGTACATTTGAACTTCTATTTTACATTTTAATAGGAAACGTCCCAGATAGCTTGTGGTCCCCTCTCCTCATAGATGTCAGTATCAACAAATGAGTCGCCGCCATGGTTGGAGTTAGCTCCGAAGAGTTGCTTGGAGTAGATTTCTCCTCCCAAAACATGCACATCGGCCCACGAGCCTCCTCTTTCCTTTGGCTTCTTCCATTCTGGGAAGTATTCTGGGTGCTTGGCCAATTTGATGGAAGATGGCACCTGAATAGCACCATTGACCTCGGAAATGGCGTCACCAGAATCGTCAGCTTGTTGATATTCGGCAATTGCAGAGTTGACACCGTTCTGGTCGTTCTTTGACCTCTTTTTTGATGGAGGTGGTTTCGTCAAGTAGTCTTCACAGAGCTTGAGCACAACCGCCTGTTTCAAACCGACAATATTGGAAGTAGCCCCCACAAAAATGAGGTTGTCGTAGCACTCCTGGCGCTTTTCCAAGTCGGGAACATGTTCTAGCGAATCGTGGATACCTTCAGCAACTGCGGTAACAAGTCTGCTGGTGCCCTGGAATCTTTCCTTACCAATGAAGATTTTCGAGCCCGAAGCATCGATGAAAAAGTTGTGCTCCAATTCGCTATTCGGCTTGGTTTCCACCTTCTCTTCTTGTGTAGAATTTAAAAGCTTCTTCTCTCCGCCTTCTTCTGCAACAATCTTAGCCACATCAAACTCATCATCTGAAGCAGTCTTGGACTCACTTAAATCAGCTAATGAGTAGAAAGAGTCCTCATGGTTGATAAGTACTTCGTAAATTGGCGAAGTCTTCAAGGCATGAATTTGTTCTGGGGATAGATGTGGCAACAAGCTTGACAAGTCTTCATCAATAGTCCGACCACCAACGTCCAAACGTCTTCCTGCGTACTTTAAGCTTGTTCCTCCTATAACTGGCATGATCTGCGTGGATTCGTGACCGACATTGATCACAAGGGAAGAGCCAGTGGCACCCAAGCCTATGTAGGCTGCAATGGACAAGTCCAACACATTAAATGCGGAGAACTCCAATACCTCAAATACGAACTTCGTCACCTGCTCTACGGCACCGCGAGAGTATGAGAGGGACGGAATAATTAACAATAATGGAATCTGGTTGATGGTAAGAATTGGGTGCCTCTGAACGATGGTCTGCAAAATGAACTTCAACAACGCCTGGAATGCCTTGACATCGACGAGTCTGGAGCCACGGATAGGTTTGATCTCCTTGTATGTGCCGTTTGGATTCGACGCCTTATATTGGTTGGAAGAAGTGTCCAAATACACCACGGTAGGGATTTTGTACTGTGGGGGCGTCAACGAGTCCAGCAACCCAAATAGAAATAGCGTGTGCTCGGAGCCCGCATGGACCACAAGGATGTTCTCGTCTCTGAAAAGAGGCATTGTGGAACGGATTCTGGTAGTAGTAATGGTAGTAGGTGTTTTTGGTTGAGAACAAATGATAGTGTTTGGGTCGCGCACGACTATGTCGTGGCTAGAATCAGATAGGTGAATAGTGGAAGTAGAGTGAATCGAGGTGAAAAGAGCGGCTTAGACTGAAAAGTAACGGAATTCTTAAGAAAGCATATTGCTCAAATACTTTTTTCTTAGGATAATTTAATTTCCTGACTCAAATTCGGTTTCCTTCTGGTTAGTAAAAACATAGTTCGCACTGGAACTTATAGACAATATTGGCTGGAATTTACATGAAAAAGACATTAACTTTGCACATGTGAATACTTCTTTTTTCGATAAAAATTAAAGAAATTCTGAATTTATTTGTATGCTCTCATAGTCTCTATATAACTAGTTCTCCCTCTCAATCACCATTTTGTAATTCTCTGTACCCATATCCGGCCAGCCTACTATATCCAAGACCGCATTCTGGAGACACGATCCAGTCTATGGTATTCTTCACGTTAAGACGCGTCGTAACTTCCAGAGCAGCATACCAGAGTGTCTTCAATAAATTTCGGCCCAGAATGGAACAGCAGTCGATCTTGAGATTCTTTGGCCTGAAGGCTTCTCCAAAACGGAGCCTAGACAGTGGACTGGAAGAGCCACCTTCTAAGTTGGCTAAACTGGAGAAGCCAACGGCTGAGAAGCGTGGCAAGGTCGAGCGAAAGATGGAAGCTACAGAAGAGAAAGTTAAAGATGAGGGTGTTCCAGAGGAGAAGATTATTTTTAAGACAGAGGACGTGGAGAACCTGACTTCAGAACAGGATGTGGAAGTGAACCTGACTCCAGAACAAGACATGGAGGACGCACCCAAACTCATCAAGCTCTCGGAGGAGGCCCATAAACATCAACAATTGGCTCCTTTCGCAACGAAGATACCATACTCGAAAATTACCTCCGTTCTAGACAAGATTGAGCAAGAGTCGAGTCGTCTCAAAATCACGGCCTTGGTCTCTGAGTTCTACTTGGAAGTCTTAGAACATTTCCCTGATCCTCTGAAGTTGGTGCGTATTGTCTACCTCTTCATCAATCGTTTGGGACCAGATTACGAGCCAGACTTGGAGTTGGGCTTGGGTGAAACATTGCTTATCAAGGCCATCAGTGAGTGTTACGGAAGAGCTCCATCTAAGATCAAGAAGGATTATCATGAAGCAGGAGATCTAGGTCTTGTAGCACAGAAGTCGCGCTCGGGCCAGCCAACTATGTTTAAACCGGCTCTGTTGGATGTAGATGCTGTCTTTGAGAATCTTACAAAGATTGCTAAGGCTACTGGTAAGGATTCTCAGTCCAGAAAGATTGGAATCATCAACAAAATGCTCACGGCGTGTGATCTGAAAACAAGCGAGGCAAAGTTTCTTATTCGTTCTCTTGAAGGGAAGTTAAGAATTGGCCTAGCAGAAAAAACCGTATTGGTTGCTTTGGCACTGGCATTTTTAAATTTTGAAAATCATTCTAAGAAGCGAATTCTGCCAGAATCCCTTACGAAGGCTGAGGACATCATCCGTGAGGCATTTTCTTTAATTCCTAACTACGAAATCATCATTAGAAATGCCCATCAGTATGGAATCATGAACTTGCTAGATCATTGTCAATTGACTGCCGGTGTGCCTTTGAAGCCCATGTTGGCAAAACCTACGAAATCGATTGGCGAAGTTTTAGACCGTTTCCAAGGTGAGGAATTCACCTGCGAGTACAAATATGATGGAGAAAGAGCACAAGTCCATCTACTCCCAGACGGGACAGTACGAATCTACTCCAGAAATTCGGAAGACATGTCAGAGAGATATCCCGACTTGGTTTCCATTGTCAAGGATTTTATTAAGGAGACACTCGAGCTGAGCACTAGTGGCACTCCAAAATCCATGATTTTAGATTGTGAAGCTGTGGCCTGGGACAGAGAAAAGAACAAGATTCTTCCTTTCCAGGTATTGTCCACCAGAAAGCGTAAAGACGTCAATGAAAGTGACATCAAAGTGCACATTTGTTTGTTTGCGTTCGACTTGCTTCTCTACAACGGCGAATCGCTAATAACCAAATCATTCAATGAGAGAAGATCCACGTTGCACGACAATTTCCAGCCACTTGAAGGAAAGTTTCAATTCGCAACATACAAAGACTCATCTGACTTGGATGAACTTCAGGCATTTTTGGATCAATCAGTCAAAGATTCGTGTGAAGGACTCATGGTGAAGATGTTACACGGTTCAGATTCATACTATGAGCCTTCAAAAAGATCTAGAAATTGGTTAAAGTTGAAGAAAGATTACTTGGCTGGTGTTGGCGACTCTCTTGACTTGGTGGTTGTTGGTGCCTACGTCGGTCGTGGCAAGAGAACTGGGTCATATGGTGGATTCTTGTTGGCTTCATACAATGACGACACGGGAGAATACGAAACGACATGCAAGATTGGAACGGGATTTTCTGACGAGGATCTTGCCTCCCTCTATAATAGACTCAAACCTACCGAAATTGCCCATCCCAAAGCATTCTATGTCTACGACACCAAGAATTCCAACGCTGTTCCAGATGTTTGGCTTGAACCTACCACATTGTTTGAAGTGCTTACTGCTGATCTTTCCTTGAGTCCAATCTACAAAGCAGGACATCAGGAATATGGAAAGGGTATTTCTTTGAGATTCCCGAGATTCATGAGAGTCAGAGATGACAAGGGTGTGGAGGACGCCACGACTTCGAGTCAGGTGGCAGAGTTCTACGAGAGACAAGCTAATGTAAACTGATGAATGTTGTAACAATTATAAAAGTTAATGCAGCTATGTAAAGAATTAGAGTGTGCAATGGCAATGACAAAGAGAGTCGACTACTGGTTCAAATCCCGGCTCTCCATCACCTTGTTCTTGATTTTCTCGCTAAGCTTGCTTCTATGACGAATGCCGTCAGAAGAGTTAGGGTTCCTTAGTTTGCTGAAGTCAACTTTACTATCAAAATTGAGCTCCATTTGCGAGTTGTCTCTAGACAATGTCTTATCTGGAGTTGAAGGTCCCCGATGATTGAAGTCATCTGCCATCGAGATGGTGGAAGCCAATGCTGAAGGCACAACCGATGCGATATCGATTTGCGAGTTCTTAGCGTTGGCGTGCAAGTCATAGTCAGAAAATAATGGAATATTTGTGTACGAACTTGAGTTCGAGTTGAGCGAAATACCGTCCAGAGACGACGAAAGATAGTCACTGAGAGATAATTCGCTTTCGCTGTTAACAGAAACAGGAGTCAGACCGCCACCCTCTTCCTTGGAGTTTGCAAGCCCCTTTGCTCTTTGGTTATTCTTTCTTGCCTTTCTTCTATTTTTGAGCTCCTGTGTCTTCATTTCCTCTTCCTCGTCGGTATCAACATACTGTGATTCCTTACCAGAGTCAGAGTCTTTGACATCCAACAAGTTGAAGTCATCTGGGAAAAGCTCAATACCATACGTGTTGACGACCTCGGTGATTTCCTCACTGAGTTCCTTTCTCAACTGCTTAAGCTCAGCGATCGAAGAGCCATCGAAAATCGAAAGGTACAACGGACGAATTGATTTCATCAAATCGACACCTTGTTCACCGGTGATTAACGCAGAATATGTCACCAATACACCTAGTGCGTACAACACGAACCACATACTTACCAAGCCAAACGACGAGAGGTAGTTGTGATGCTTGCAGTACCAAGTGCCGAGAGAAGCGTACAAACTGTAGAGTAAAGGAGCTGCACCCATACTGATGAGGATTTTCCATGTTGCAACCACGTCATTTGCTTTGATCTTGACGGTGGAGTTAGCCAACGCAGTTTTCTTTTTCTTTAAGGAAACGTATTTCGAAAGCATAAAGACAGGAGAAAATAACACGGCACCAGGAAGAGCCAAAATAAAAAAGAAAATCAAGCGAATGATACGGGACAAGAAAATTGGAATCAAGTGTAACTTATGTGTCTCGTCACAGTCTTCCACGTGGTGATCCGGCAAGTACATCAGCTTCAAATAGTCATTGTAACGCAAAATCTTCTTCTTCAATTCTTGCATGTCTCGACGATCCTTAAAAGTCTCGTATCCGAGCACTAACCTACGGTTCATTTCCACAACCATTGGCAACGGCAAGTACTGGGCAAAGTTACCAGCGTACAATCTTCTAGCAGCTTGCACCACCATCAAAGTCTCGTAATCTTGACAGTTGACAGTAACAGCACGTAAACCGGTAGTTATGGTGTCCAAAAGTTCCTTTACCGACTCGCGATTAGTTTCTGGACTGTTGTACTTCTTGACCAAATCCTGAGTGATCTCAATGGGGTGTCCAAATTCGATAACTGCTCTTGATCTAAATTTGTGTGCGTTGAAGTAGTTCATTCCGCAGGGCACAATCTTCACGTTACAGTTTGGATCATTACTCATGGCTCCAAGGGCCATGACAGCAACTCCAGCCTTGAGTGGAAGCATGTCTGTTCTATCATGAGATCCACCTTCAGGAAATATTCCGAGACAGTTGCCATTGCTTAAGTGGTTGAACACAAAATCATAAACCTGTTTCTGGTCGATCTTATCAGCCACCTTGAACGGAGTACCTTTTCTCAAAAGCTCTATAATTTTATCAGACCTCTTAAACTCCTTCTTGATTACCAACTCCGTATCAGAGCGAATCTCTGCAATTTCAGAAGCACCAAGAGACTTGGGCAACGCAATAAGTCCACGCACCATACACTCTTCGGTGAACTTTGTACCTTTTCCTCTCACAAGTAAACAATCCTGGTTGAAGTCAACAGTGATCTTACCGGTGCCCGACACAAGCATATCCTGGGCTCGAGACACTGGGATAGACAACTGCATACGAGACAACGGACCGATCACTGGATGCTTGTACGACTTTGTAGCAATTAGAAACGAAATTCTTCTGTTGGCTTCTTTTCTCACCTGGTTCATAAGGATAATTGGATCAACAAACTGGTTGGCATGTGGCGCAGCGACAAAGATCACTGGGCCCAGCTTGGGCAATCTGAAGGCACCTCTAGGTCTGATTTCTCTGAAGAAACAGTCAAAAATTACCGTGAACATCCAGAGGAATAGATCGTACACCCACAACTGGAATCTTGTAAACGGCTTGTATTGAAGCAAGGCCGGAATTGGCTGCCGGGGTGAGTGGCCGGTGGTTTCCATCTCGGAAGTCGACAGTTGCACCTCTTGCGCCATTGAGAGAGATCTATTGTTGCAATTGTAAACTCCCGTACAAGTGATGATTTTGGTAAGGAGCTTTTGCTTTCTTGAGTCCAAGATCTTGGTGTACGGGTGTATCTCCAAGATTCTCCCGGGTTCTCCCCACAAGAATTCAGACATTGGAGGGTATTGGCCGCTGAAAACCGGAGTGCCATCATTTTTGGCAGTTGTGATTCGCTTTTGAATTATGTAACTCTTCATCCTGTGGAGGAAAAGCTAATACAAGAGGGGCCAACAAATCCGGGATTTCTCATCCTGCATGCGGTTCGATAATGCTTCCCGATTGAGCATTATTAGTGGTCCTTTTGCATGTATCAAATCGAGAACTGCTGCCAAAGTGCGGGAGAAATGGAGAGAATGGAAAACCGATTTAACCACTTTCGAGTATTAGCTTTCTAAAATAGGTAGAATAATAAGAATATTCCACATTACGTCTCTTCTAGCCCGGAATACTTTAGTCGACTTTTTCATGATGCGATTGTCTCAAATTTTCACTCGAAAAATTAGATTTTCAGCGCAATCCATGGATCTACTGATGAACAGGCAATACTTTTTTTTCATTATAGCTTTTTGTATAAAATAACACCGAAAATGCTCAGCCACGATGAACCGCTAGTACGGATTGGAGGCTGAGACACCATTGCCTGATTGCCTAGCTGCGACCTTTATCCAGTTTTACTGCGCGTTCTATTTTAAGATGTGGACGCATCCGTTATGAGCCTTTGGCTTCTCGCTTTCAATTTGTTCTCTCCACAGTGCTACTTCATTGATGTTTGGGAAGTCTCAAGCTGGCCAATTTCAATTGCGCAAGTCAAAAATCAAAGGCACTCGAATCCTGTAAAAACATTGGAGCGGCACCCTGACAATGGAAAACGTTTAATAGTCCTGACAGTCACAGCCGTGTAGTGTCTGCGAGATGACGGCATGCATGAAATACGGTCGAATGTGGCTTTGCTACAACTAACAGATTGATCGATCTTCAAGGTATGCAACGTGCTAAACAATCTTACACAGCCAATTACTACATTGACAGCTTGAGGGGATGATGCATGCACCGCCACCATGGAGGCAGTGTCCAGACTATAAATGAAGATGAGTTTTCAGAACAAAATAAAAAATTCATCAATTAGTTAATTCATCTAACTTGCTACTCAACAATGCTTTTCAAATCTATCACAATTGCCTCCGTGTTGGCTGCCTATGTCGTAGCTGCCACTGTCGACTTACCTGACGTCGATGCTCTTATTTCAGAGTACGCTGGTGACGATGATGACGATGCTGACTACTCAGACTTGGCTGCATACTCCTCTGATTTGGCAAGTTACTCGTCCGATTTTGAATCTTATTACTCTGATTTCGCAAAGTACTACACAGAGTCAGGTGATGACTACTCTGAGGCTGGAGACGACTTGGATTTGGATGACGTTTCGGGAGATGATGACTCGGCCGATGATGACTCGGGAGATGACGATTCGAGTGATGACGACTTGAACAGTTTCTACAGCGATGCCGACAATTTCTTCACCCGTTCAGACGTCTTGCTGGACATTTCTTCTTATGAAAATCTTGGAAGCGACTGGAACGCATACACCAAGTGGTACGTCAGCTTCAACTCCAAGTACAGATCTCAGTTGAACTCTATTTACTCTGCTGAAGGCGACAGCAACTTTGACGCATTGTCTGATGCATTGGAGTTTGCCAGTCTCTACGGAACCCGGTCTGTTCCTTCCTTTGTTGTCCCAACAGCATCTCAAACCGGTTCTGCTGCACCTAGCACCGCTAAGGCTGCTGTTCCAAAGCTGACATCTGGTACTACCTCTAACTCTACCTCCGCTTCAAGCGTGAGAATCACCGCTGCTCCATCTTCTGGAAATGTTCGCAAGGCAGGAAAGGCAGCATCAGGTTCTTCTACCCTCTCAAGCTCGAAGATTTCTTCATCCGCTCATGCCAAGGCCGGTTCCAAATCTAGCTCTTCTAGTCGTGCCGCTGCTGGCACCACAGGCCCACTCTTGGCTGTGGGTGCTATTCTTGGTGGCTTCCCCTTTTTCTTGTTTTAGTTATACGTATAAATACATATCTGTTTTACTTTTCAAGGCAAAAAATGTAGTACTACTTTTAGAAAGACTGATAATATATGTTTTTGATATTCATCTAACCATTTAGTGCCGGTATTGAGCACAACTTTGGGGAAAGTCTCAAAGCAGTTTGCAGTGGTGAGCCATCCTTGAACAATGTCGTGCTTAAGTCCAGCGATTGGTTATTAATCAATACAGAGAATTAGCTGTCTCCTGACTCATTGTCGCTCAGAAACCTCAGAAGCACGGTTTTCGATATGGAAACATAAATATTGGGTTATGGTGCCGAAATTAGAAACTTTCCTAAGTTTATAAAACTCACTCAGATGCGACTCCGAAGATACCCGGAGTAAGCCCTTTTATTATAGTTGCTGGTTATTGTTTCTTTTTTTTTTTACGGCATAGCCACCATTTCATAATTATGCATTTCAAAATGTTTGAATCTTGATAAAAGAATAGGTATAGGATATGCGTCTCTTGCAATGATACAAGTTTTTTACTTGTTTTAGGCCTCTAGGAAGATGACAAATTGTTATCAGTGCGTCAATTCGTTCAAGTACCTGAGACTTTTGTTTCACTTAGAATATCTCATTATTGATAATCAACACAATAAATTTATCCAAATGGGCAAAGAAAAGTCCGTGAGTCTCCGATTACTTCAAATTTGATTATTGTTCAGTATGCGAACTTTGAATGCTTCTCTGACTGATGCTTGCTATTCCAAGTTCCTTTCGCAAGAGGGATTTTGATTTCAGAGTAATGGGGAATTCTCATTTCATGACGAGATACTTTCGTGTCTCAAGCCAAAGCTTCTTCCGATGCAAGCCCCATGGCCATGAAGTCGCGAGTCAATTAGTTCTACTCTGCCGCAAGGAATAGCAAAGCTGTTGTTACCCAAGCAATAAACAAACTGTGGGACGAGCATGTTCTCCTTTACAATATGCTTCTGACATCTCTCTGGATTCTGCTTCATCTTGACGATCAGATAGATTAGAAGGCGGAGGGGTAATATTACAGTATTGTAGTGACTGTGAGGCGCTCCGTCTCAAATTATCAATTTCCCAAGCAGAATCCGTCTAAATTACAGCGCTATGCCCCTTTTCTCTGTAGTATTCTTACTTTTGCTAGATTAAGACTCAAGTGTAAAATTGGTGTCAATTGTTGTGATAAATTCACATGCTTTTAGCTTAAAGTATGTGACGTGAAAACTTCAATTTTTCACTTAGCAGAGCATACCGGATATTTTGTAGCAAAAGAACAAACTAGAACACTCCAACGGCCGAAAGATCCGCAGCTTATTGATCATAAGCGTTGGAATAGTCAAAAAATCTTTGCGGTGAGGATCTGATACATTGACCACTCCTCTATAAACATTCATGAATTTTTTCGACTATAAACTTGATATTGAATTCTAGTTAGCATTGATTAAATTTAATAGAGTGTGGTTCTCAAACCTTGCCCTTGAATTCCCATATATTGCTATT
The DNA here is from genome assembly GCA_030567015.1 of Sungouiella sharkensis. Lineage (NCBI taxonomy): Eukaryota > Fungi > Ascomycota > Pichiomycetes > Serinales > Metschnikowiaceae > Sungouiella > Sungouiella sharkensis. The sequence continues at coordinate 145,723 of JAJLRN010000019.1, read as the reverse complement.
GTTAAAAGTAGAACATTGACTGACCTTCATGACTTGCCCTACGACTTTACAGTTTCTGAGAGTCTAAGAGGTACTGACGTATAAGTATATGATGAATTTTGAAGCGCACAACATCACCTAAGTGCATGCAGTAGCTCTTAATTCCGTTTATGTTCACATAGATCGCTTCTCTGGTAGGCGTATATTTGAGGCTGTTCGGTATACATACGTATCACGCCCCTCCATCTCTGACCATTTCCGAATTATGGTCAGACCGACGTTTTTGGCCCGAGTCTTACTTAACATAACATCGTATGACATTCCAATAGCGTTTTTCCCTGATTCATCATTCATTAACAGCTTTCTGCAGATTGATATGATCCACTTTAGGGTCGTATGATCATCTGTAACCCAACAAGACCAATTGGCCTAAATGCCGTAGAGTTGGCTTGTTCTATTTCATTTGTCTGCAGGTCTGATAAGATGCGCGCACGGCATTTTATCATCGCTGCACTGATGTTCCCTTACATCAGTACCTCCTAGACTCTGAAAATTAATAGTACAGGTAAGTTGCGTGTAGGCATTTTACATACCTGCAGACAACAATATGAAACGAGGCCAATATTACATACTAGGAGTGATAGGGGCGTTTGGATATCTTTTCACGTTGACAACTCAGAAGTGAAACGCCCTAAGAATATGTTTCCCAACAGTTATGCACTCCCACCCCTGTTTCCAATAGTGATGTGGTTTTTGATAGGGATATGCTTCCGATAGATGCGGGAGACCAAGCCCATTAATGTTCTCACTCAATGAAAACTATTTAAGGACGTGGGTCTGCCCATCATTTGGAGAATTGTGAGAAAAGTTATACATACTTAAAACGAACAGCCTCAAATATACACCTCCCACATAGACGATCTATATGGACATGAAGGGAACTAAAAGCTACTGCATGAACTTAAATCATGTCGTGCGCTTCAAAATTCCTCAGACTCAAAGTCACAGACGCTACAGGAGTCGTGGTGGTGGTAGTGACACCACTTGCAGTAGTGATTAAGATTTCAGAGGTGATAATTCTGATAATTTAGTTGACGCATTATGTGTAGTCGGGACTGCTCAACAGTATTTTAGTTCCCCGGTAACAACTAGTCGAAAATAGGCCATACATGCGATACTATTTGCAACTTGTTTATTGAATTGCCATCTTTACCTAAAACCAACAACTTCAGAGCGATCAATTCCATTTACACAGAGTCGGACTCATCCTATGGCGACTCTTATTTTATCGTAAACGACGGTTTGGAGACATTGACGTCTATCAATTACTTGCGGTGTGCATTTGCATTTGAAGCACAGACAAGTGCCGGGAAAAGTAAATCATCGGTGCAAATACTGGTACTGGTGATGAAAGTGAAGTTGAAGAATAATATGATGGAAGCTGGAGGCTTTTTAAACACTGAAAGCTCAAGCGGGTGTCCCTTAACTGCAGGCAGCTCGGGCTTTTTAGTTCTACTAATGGTTTAACTTATGAGAATCCAATCTTAGCTATGGGAGCAGTACGTGGAGAACTTCCATTCATTTTACTCTAGTGTGAATGTTTATGTACTTTTAAGTGACTATCCAATGGAAGATTGCTATTTTTTAGCTTTCAATATGCTGAGGATACCACAATACACTTAAGCCACAATTCGCAGTCCGCATTTGGCCGATTATTTGCTATCTCATATTCACCTATCACATGTGGTAATGTCCTGAGGAGCGCCAACGTTCAAAATCGAATATATCTGGAAGTCGTTTCAAACTGGTTTAATTTTTTTTGAAAATTGCTCTAAATAATTTGTGTCTTGTGAATTTCAAAGAAAAGAACGAAGGCTTAAATTCCAGCCTTCACTTTCCTCTCAGCCTTTAACCGCATTAGGAAATACTCACACTCAGTCCTGCAGGGCTCGCGGTTCCTTGCATTATAATATGTCTTTTACCCTTGAAGCAATCCAGTCCCAACTGGAGGCAGAAATGCCTCCCTTGATTTGACAGGAGCCTAATCCAATTTTGGGAGCCCTGTGCTGACTGTCAAATTTGACCTTTGGTCAAACATGCGATAAAGCCCGGCCGTCCTACCAAATACAATCTAGCGGCTCTCATGCACGAGCGGTGCGGCCCCGCATTAGTTCTTGTATAAATACTGACAGGTTTTGCCCGGAAGCCACTTTCACCAGCCCAATATTTCTTCTTAACTGGACAGTATGCGTTTCTCACTTCTTGCCTTAACTGCTTTTGCTGGCGTTGTGTCGGCCGATGCTTATTCAGACCTTCTCGCCGCTGCATCTGGAATTGCTGCAACAGACACAGCTGCCTACAACTCTTGGTTGGACGGTTTCATAGCCCAATTTTCTGGTGAGATTGCTCTGGCTACATCTGAATGGGAGGATCTCTTTGGCCTGTACTCAATTCCTACTTTGGATGCTTCGTTGTCTGCTGAGCTTGCCAGCCTCACTGCTGCTCTTGCTTCTGCCTCTGTTTCTGCGACTGCCACTGCCTCTGCCACTGCAATTGCCGCTTCTTCGGGTTCCGGCTCACATTCTACTACCGTAACATCGGGCTCTGGCTCGCATTCCACTACGGCAACATCGGGCTCTGCTACCACTTCCTCCGGCTCCTCTTCGCTGTCTAAGGCTGAGGCTGACAGGACCGCTCCAGTGTTAGCTTTTGGCGCTCTTTTCGCAGTACTCTCCGGTCTTTTGATCTAAAAGCCCTTCTTATGGTAATATAATATCTATCCTGATCCAAATACTGCAGTGTAGGATATAATACATGTTATAATATATATCTATTGATTCTGAGAGTATAAGAGGTACTGGTGGATGTGGGTACATCAATGCAGTACAGATAGTGTGCGTGCAGACATCTTACACACTGCAGACAACTATGAGAAGCGAAGCCAATATCACGTGAGTTAGTGAAGGACAGTCAGAGTAAGTGTGATTAGAAGAGTGATACATACGTAGTACGAACAGACTCAAATAGACACTTACCAGAGAACGATCTATCTGGATGTAATTTAACAGACACTGTATGATTTCGAATCAAGTCGTGCGCTTTGAATTTCAACTGCTAGACCGTAAAACTCTACATGTTCAATATAAATCATTGACTGAACTGCATATATCATACCGACCCAAGGTCGGGAATATTCTTAGATTATAATACATATATATTAACTTATGACTTGTCCTTCATCTTTCTCACAGCCACAGACGTAACAGGAGGGGTGTTGGTAGTAGTTGCGTCGGTTACAGTAGAGATTAAGATTTTAGAGGTGATGATTCGGATAATTTAGTTGACGCATTATGCGTAGTCGTGACTGCTCAACAGTATTTTAGTTCCTCGGTAACAATTTAGTCGAAAAATAAGCCATACATGCGATACTATTTGTAACAAGGTTTATCAAGCTTGCCAGCGTTGCTTCGAAAACAAAACAGCAGAGCGATCAATTCTATTTACATAGAGTTGGGCTGATCCTAAGACGACTTTTATCTCATCGTTATCGACGGTTTGAAGACATTACTCAGGCGAGTACTTGCTGTCTGTCATTTGAAGCACAGGCAATTGCCGGGAGCAGCAAATCACGGTGAAAGTAGTGGTATTGGTGCTGAAGTGAAGCTGAAGATGGACAGCATGGGAATGAAGGCGAATGAAGGCTACTTAAGCACTGAAAGCTTAAGCTATTGATTCTGAGAGTCTCAGAGGTACTAATATATATGGGTACATTAGTGCGGTGGTGATAAAATGCGGTGCAGTCATTTTACCAACCTACACACAACGAAGTGAAGCAAGCCAATACCTCATGGCATTGGGGGATGTTAGTGGCATGTTGAGTGTATGGATCATCTAGAAATTAATGGAATAGATCGCGCCACTTTGCAAAAAGCTCTATTAATTAATTTATCGGGTTGAAACATGGTAGAGATGCCCTTTCACGCGTGCGTACTTGAGATCTGGTCCATTGATGATCTCATTAATGGAAAACTATTTCGATACGTAGTTCTGTCCATAATTTCAAAAGGACGGGAAGAGTAAAATTTAACTACAGGTTATCAAACGGAAAAGCCAATTGTATCAAGTATATAATTAGAGGATAAACGATTCACTACAAGAATATGGGCAGCTACTGCATGAGCTTGAATCATGCCATGCTTCTAAAAATTCAACACAAGCGGCTGCCTTTAAACTGCAGGCAGCTAGAACTTTTCTAGTTCTGCCAACGGTGTAACTTACGAGGATCCAATCTTATCTATGGGAGCTATGCGTGGGGAACTTCCATTCCTTTTGTTCTAGTGTGATTTTTAAGAACTTTTCAGTAACTAAATAATGGAAAAATGCTATTTCTATTTTTGGCTTTCAATATAGTGGTGATACTACAAAACCCCCTTGAGCCATAATTCGCAGGCCACATTTGGCCGACTATTCCTCTTTCACACGTGCTAATGTCCTGACGAGAGCCAACAATCAAAATTGAATATATCCGGAAGTCATCTCAAAATTGTTTAATTTCTCTCCATAATGTTCACGATAGATAGTATCTTGTGGAACACATAAAACACGACCAAGGCTTAAATTTCAGCCTTTATTCCCTCTCAGCCTTTAACTGCGTTAGGAAATACGCACGCTCAGTCCTGCAGGGTTCACGGTCCCTTGCATTATAACATGACTTTTACCCCTAAAGCATTCCAGTCCAAACTCGCCCGCCTTGGATTGACAGGAGCTTTAGCCTAAGTTTTGAAGCCCTTGCACTGAGTGTTAAATTTGCCTGGTAACAGAAACACGTTCTCAAGTTCGGCATTCCTACTAATTACAATCGTACGACTCATGCACGAGCGGCCCGGTCCCGCATTGGTTTATGTATAAATTCTGACAAGTTTTACCCGTAAATCACTTTTATCACAGAATCTTTGTTATTAAGTACACATTATGCGTTTTTCACTTGTTGTTTTAACTGCTTTTGCTGGCGTTGTCTCGGCCAATGCTTATTCTGATCTTATCGCCGCCCTCTCTGGAGTTGATTCATCAAGCTCGGTTGCCATCCTCAAATCTTGGTTCTTGTCAGGATACACTGCCGAAACTGGCCTCTACTCAATTCATACTTCAGACACTTCGTTGTCTTCTGAGCTTGCCAGCCTCACTGCCAGCCTCAGTGCTGCTCTTGGTTCTGCCACTTCTGTTCTTGCTTCTCTCACTGGGACTGACACTGCCTCTGCTTCGAGCTCAGCCTCCCATTCCACGACCGCAACTTCGCACACTGCTACTGCTTCTACCACTGCAATTTCCGCTGCTTCGGGCTCTGCTTCTACCTCCTCCGGCTCCTCGTCCCTGTCTAAGGCTGAGGCTGACAGGACCGCTCCAGTGTTAGCTTTTGGTGCTCTTTTCGCAGTAATCTCTGGTCTTTTGATCTAGATGTCCTTCTTATGGTAATATAATATCATTCCCTATCGAAATGCTACAGTGTAGGATAAAATACAATTTAAATTTATTGATTCTGAGAGTCTAAAAAGTAGTGGTGGATATTGACACATCAGTGCAGTACAGGTTAGATGCTCCCATGCATTTTACACCTGCAGACAACTATATGTAACGAAGCCAATATCACATGCATTATGAGTAATAGGGGTGATAGGGGCAATAGATGTATATTGGACTTCAAGATGATCTATAAACAATGAAGCAAATCATATGACTCTGCAGAAATCTCTTGTATTTGACGACTCAGCGGTGGAACGCCATTGGGATGTGATCCCATTAGGTACGAGAGAGCCGGTGATCACACTTAGTGAGCAAAATATTTGCAGACGCTAGTCTGTCCATTATTGCAAACAGCACAGAGAAAGAAAAGATAATTATGTGTTATTGAACTGAAAATCGATAATTTTAAGTGTATTCCTGCAGTATAAATAATTGAATAAATATGAATATTAACGGCTACTGCATGAACTTAAATCATGTGGTGGAAGGTAAAATTCTACATGTCTAAATGTGGAACATTGACTGACCTGTATGACTTGGCCTTCGCCTTTCTCAAAGCCACAGAAGCAACAGTCGTGGTAGCGGTAGTGATACCACTTACAGCAGTGATTAAGATTTCAGAGGTGATAATTATATAATTTGGTTGACGCATTATGTGTAGTCGGGAATGCTCAACAATACTTTAGTCACCCCAGTAAAAACTAGTCGAAAATAGGCCATACATGCAATACTATTTGTAATTTGTTAATTAAATCGCTATCTTTACCTAAAACCAACAACTTTAGAGCGATCATTTCCATTTACACAGGGTTGGGCTGAACCTAAGGCGACTATTTTATCGTAAGCGACGGTTTGAAGACATTGACATCTACCAATTAGTTGTATTATGCATCTGCACCACATATCGAGCGTTTCTTGTTCTTCTAATCGTGTAACTTTCAAGGGTCCATTCTCAGCTATGGGAGCAGTGCGTGGAGAACTTCCCTTCATTTTACTCTAGTGTGAATGCTTATATAGGTTTAAGTGACTATCCAATGAAAATTGCTTTCAGCTTTCAGCTTTCAGCTTTCAACATGCTGATGATACTACAATGCACATAAGCCATAATTCGCAGGCAGCATTTGGCCGACTCTATGCTATCTTATCTTCAACCTTCACATGTCAATGCCCTGACGAGCATGAGCATTCAAAATCGAATATATCCGGAAGTCATCTCATACTCGTTTAATTTTTCTCGATAATGTTTACGATAGTTTGTAACTTTGTGGAACACATAGAACAGGGCCAAGGCTTAAATTCCAGCCTTTAACCGCATTAGAAAATACTCAGCCTCACACCTGCACGGCTCACGGTTCCTTGCATTCTAACATGGTCTTAACCCTTGATGTAATCCAGTTCAGGCTTGCGGCAGTAACGCCACCCTTGGTTTAAGAGCAGTGTAGTCCAGGTTAACGAGTTCTCTTGCTGATTGGTGAATTTGGGTGGTGATCAAAACACGCTCTTAAGCTCGGCTTTCTTATCAATACAATCTAACAACTCTCATGCACGAGCGGCTGGGTCCCGCATTAGTTCACGTATAAATACTTACAAGTTTTGCCCGAAAGCCAATTTCACCAGCACATCCTTTTTATTAACCGGAAGGTATGCGTTTTTCACTTCTTACCTTAGCTGCTTTTGCTGCCATTGTCTCGGCCGATGTGTTTTCTGATCTTCTCGCTGTTCTCACTGATACTGATGCTTTTACTGACCTTCTCGCCGTTCTCACTGATACTGATGCAACAAACTCGGCTGCCATCATCAAATCTGTTCTTGCTACTGCCTCTCTTTATGCTCTTACTTCTGCCTCTGCTTCTGTTTCTGTTTCTGTTTCTGCGACTGCCTCTGCCACTGCCTCTGCCTCTGGCACCTATTCCGCGACCGCAACACCGGGAACTGCTACTGCCTCTGTCACTGCCATTGCCGCTGCTTCGGGCTCTGCTTCTATCTCCTCTGGTTCCTCGTCGCTGTCTAAGGCTGAGGCTGACAGGACCTCTCCAATGTTAGCTTTTGGTGCTCTTTTCGCAGTACTCTCTGGGATTTTGAACTAGATGTCCTTCGTATGATAATAAAATATCAGACGCGATTTAAATGCTACAGTTTAGGATATAATACATGTTATAATTGATATTTGCATGTCACATGTCCGTCTTATCTATGGTTAACGTCCTTTTGTCTGATCTGTTCCCTTCTTAGTGGAGCAAATTGCGCACTCAATTTGGATGCAGCCCATTATCTAATTGCCCGTGTAGACGCGACAACATGAGTCAATTGTATTTCCCACAAAGGAACTAGTTTCCGTTAAATCACTTGGTAAAAAGTGAAAACTTGGCCGATTTTCGAGGTAGAACTCTAGGTAGAACTCGAGGTAGTTGGTTCGTAGCATAGCTCTCTGCCTCTATGACAACATAGACAATCAAGCATGGATGGGCCTCGTATGCCTTTGGCTGCGACACTTAGATTACTCTAATGGGAACCTAAATGTTATTCGTTGAATTGGGTCCTTCCAAGCGAGGTCGGACACTCGTATTATTCCCACCAACCCGCATAGCCATGAGCCACTAAAGCTATATAAGTAGCACATGAATTCCCATCTCCTATTTTCCTTATCCGATTTTCTCAGACAATGCGTTTTTCTGTCTTTTTACTTGCACTTTTGCCGATTGCTTACGCTCACGATGGTGAGGACCATGGCGCTCTGACCACGTCTAGTGCGGTCTCTGACGATATGGCTGGAATGGTGATGACAACCTCGTCCGTTATTTCTGCTATCTCTAGTGCTGTCAATGCAACTACTAATTCCACTTCTTCTCATTCTCATGCTTCATCCTCTCAAGCTGCTAGCTCCTCCTCTGCGAAATCTTCCTCTGGCGGTGGTAATTTGGCAGTTGCCGGGACAGGTGCTCTTTTGTTTGTTCTTTCGGGACTCTTGATGTGAATAGCAAAAACTGAAAATACAAATTTGCTCATTGCTGTTCGTAAATTATCGTTATTAGTCCAACTCGTTCAAAAAGTTTGGGTTGTTGGCAAGCTTCATCTTAAACTTATCCCACCAGGTGTCGAACACCTTCATCGGCACCTTGCCTGACCCATCTATGAAGCTTCCTAGATAATTGTAGGCATGCTTGACAATCTTGTTTGCCAAGCCAGCAATTTCCAGCGGCTGCTGAGGCGCTGCCGGTGCTTTTGAAGGTGGTAGTATGGTTTTCTGTTTGGTTCTTTCCTGTGCTATAAGTGCCTCTGCTTGCGGCGTAGGCTCGATTGATATTCCTATGTTGAGCACGTAATCGGCAGCAGGCCCCGTCGTGTCGTCGTTCATGGCGTCTTCGTCGTCTGCCAAATATGAGTGATTCGTCGACTTCATGGCACTGTTGTTGAGCCTGAAAATCGCCGATGGCTTGGCCGGATTCAATCCTCCAAGCAACTTGAACTCGCTGGAGTTGGGCAACTGGAAATAAACCAATGCTGTGTAATTGATGTCAGTAAACTCGGTCTGGGGAAGCAAAAAGACTGCTAAATGATTCACATTGGAGGCATTATGGATGGAAAAAACCCACTTGGTAGGTTCAACCTGGCGAGCCAATTCTATTGTTCTGCCGGAACAGAATGCTCCAAACATCGCCGACATCTTGTCTTGGTGACTGGAATCCAAAGCTAACTTATCTATGTAGTGTAGTGGTGGGGTTACCCGCACGGCTCCAGAGTGTACTAGAAAATTCTCAGCTTTCATCTAACACTCAAATGTAGAAAAAAAATTAGATGGCTTTTTTTCTTATTGGTCTGGCTAACTTGGTCAGTGGAGAAGCACACAACAGCTGCACAAAGGATTGTGGACCTGCTGTGGCTTCTGGATAATAAAGAAGGCAGCTTTTCAGTTTAGCTGAATTCTCACTAGAGAATCTTGCAATGAACACTTGAATTTCTGCCGATACATTTGTCCTATATCAACGACGTTGAACATATTTTCCATCTTTGAGCATAGATGACTTTCATCTGACGCATTAGATGAATATGGGAAAGATACCTCGCAACATTCTGTTTACTCTTCTTTTACCACTATCCACGTAGTAGCGAGCCCGCAGGCTAGAAGCTCCACCGGATGTTTTTCGGAGTAGATTGGATTCAAGTAGTCGAATGTGACGCTGTCATTCTGCTTAGGGCCACAGTTTCCATGTTCGCCCCATCCCCACGCATAGACGTAGTTGTTTTCGAGAAGAGCGATGCCATGTTCGCTGCCAACCTCAAAAGCCACTATTGGTCCAGGACTTTCATAATTATAGAGTTGCCCATGCAGATTATTCCCATGAGACGTAATCTGAAGACTTCCATCGCTAGACTTTTCACTATAATGAACGGATGACCACATGGCCTTGACTTGTAAAGGATTGCAGGAGATAAACTGTGGATCTTTCCCAATTATATTGATGCCTTTTCTGTATTCATCTTCTTCACATAATATACTTCTACCTCTGCCCATGCAGAACAGTAATCCAGTAATATCAAGTAGTCGAGGACTCCAATACATCCCTACGGGCTTTTTCTGACCCTTTGCATTGGTAATGTACTCTAGTGGTCCCAACTGGCCCTTTCTACATTCTCCCCAACCAGCGAACTTTCCATCAGCAAATCTCACCAATACATGGCTGATTGACGACTTGATCTCGACTATGGAAGTGTCAGCAGTATCTATTGGCAATTTTACTTCTGTTGGTTTGCTAGCTTTCGTGGTCCCAGGCCCAAGTCCAAGTTCTCCCTTTGGTCCATGGCCGCACGTAGAGATCGAGCCATTCTGAGACTGTAACACAGAGTACTCCCATCCAGCAGCAATAAATGCCCACTTTCCTGGAACTTTACGGAAACTAACTATCAGAGAAACGTCACCAAAACCGCATTGGCCATACTGGTTGTCTCCACAAGCGTAGACATCACCATCTTCAAAAAGTACCAACGTATGGTTTCCACCAAACGCAAATTGCACCGGTTTCGACTCGTTGGAAATTTTGATCTCCTGCAAAGTGTTGTGATCCTCATCGTCGCCTGTTCCTAATTGGTAACTGCCGTTCGAGCCACATGCCAAGATTCGGTAAGTCATGATGAACGGTGGAAATGCAATCTTGAACTTATCGGACTGCAGATCAGTCTGGCACTGGAAATAGGTTGGATATTCCTTGGGTGAAATGTAGATTCAAAAATGTTGAATGTTTCTCAGAGGGAAGGTATGTTTGTAGAAGCAGATTTAACAGTTACTACTTTGCTCAAAATGAAAATTGTTTTAGTTTCACAGTTCACCATATAGCAAATGTAGACTATCTGTTGCTGGAGATGAGTGTGATAAAATGGGGGCAAAATGAAGAAATAAGGGGAACAAAACTAAAAAGTAATCTAATTATTCACTCAATTCTCTAGGTGCTATATTTCCCCATAGACCTCTTCTCCCACTCTTAATTCACGCTTCACTAATAGAAGCATATAACCTTATCCTGTCCAACTAATCACGACCACAACGCGGTGGGAAAAAAACATTATTGACCTTCCCAGTGTTTTTTCACCGACAAGCACTTCGACACGTTCCATTGCATAATAGTCTATCATGGCAAACATCGACCAGAGCCCGAAAAGGGAACAAAATGTCTTACAGGTGCCCAGCTCATCGCCCATTAATGTGAGAACATCTCCAGTGGCAGAAAAAGCGATGCCTCCGAGTAATCAGGATTCGCCGGAGGAGGAAAAGCGTCGAGAGGACATGAAGAAGCGCTTCTATGCCCACAAGTTCTGGCCCATGTTGCTGAAAAGGTTTTACTACTTGAATGAGGCCGAGATTTTCAAGGCAATGGTGAAAGGTAAAGGTAATCTTCGGGACATTTGTCTGTGGCTCGGAAATAACATTCCGTTGAGCGAAAGAATGATCCAGTACGACAAAGAACAAAGGGACCGTCGTTTGGAGGCAGAGTCATTGCACAAGCAGCAAGATGCACTTGAGCACGAGAAGATCAAACACGAGCAAGCTAAGAACTTGGAACTCGACAGACAGCTGTTGAGTCCGCCAGGCCCTGCTATAGTACATTCGCCGAAAAGGGAAGAATACAAAGAAGAAGATGCATCGCCAGTGAAAATTGCAGGTAAGGCCCGGCAGAAGAGATCCCTATCATCATTGGAGAGCGTGAAGGCTCCGGATACAAAAATTCAGCTCATGAAGCCAAAAGTTTCCATTCTAGAAAAGTACAGAAACAGAACACAGACCAGGATCGACAGCTTGTTTCTGCCCGCAGTTAACGAGCCTAAAAGGAGAAGATTGGTCAGAGCTGATAATGTGGAAGATTCGACACCAGCAACATCCCAATCGTCCACACCAAATCCAATCGAACAGCCAGGTTTACTCACTCAAGCATTTGGCTTCAAAGATGAGGAAGTGCCACGTTTGACACATAGTAACATTTTGCCCTCTGGAGACATCGACGAATTAGAAATGTTGGAGGAGAAGATCAGGGCAAATAGAAAGAAGAACAACAAGTCAAAAGCATCAGCCAGTGATGAGGAATTGGAAGATGACGTGTTTAGTGATGACATGTCGGCAGAAGAAGATGAGGATACATACAACGGGGGGCTTACCTCCATCGATGGCCAGATTTTGGAGTTCTTAAACAATTCCTCTGTTGAGGATATTGTGGAGATCTGTAACGTGCAGCCAAAAGTTGCCAGTCTTTTGATTTCGAAGAGGCCGTTCAAAACTATCTATGAGGTTTCAGAAGATAGGTTTGAGGAAGCAACACCTGAACCTGACACCAAGAGACGGGGTGGTCAAAGAAAGACCATGGGAATGAGAATAGTTGAAAGCACAGAATTTAGTTTGAAGGGATACAAGGCAGTGGACTCTTTGGTTAAGAAGTGCTCTGAATACGGAGATCTCATATCGGCTCAAATGGATAAATGGGGTGTAAAAGTTACCGGAGAAGGTGAATTAAGCATGATTGATGTCAACGCTGATGGTGAAGAAGATGAAGATGTCGAAATGATTTCCAAAAAGAGAAGCCTTCCTTACATCAAACATAAACCTACTCTTTTAGCTCCAGACATCGACTTGAAGACTTACCAGCAGGTTGGTATCAACTGGCTCAACTTGCTCTACCATAATAAATTGTCGTGCATTCTTGCCGATGAGATGGGTCTAGGAAAGACATGCCAGGTCATTGCATTCATGGCTCATTTAAAAGCCACTTCAGACAAGAAGCAACCGCATTTGGTTGTTGTTCCATCCTCAACGTTAGAGAACTGGTTAAGAGAGTTCCACAAATTCTGTCCTGATATCATTGTTCAAGCTTACTACGGCTCCCAGGCTGAGCGTGAAGACTTGAGATACGAATTGCAGGAGATGCGATACGACGTGCTTGTGACCACCTACAATTTGGCCACCGGTTCTCCTCCTGACTTCAAGTTCTTAAAAAACCAGCATTTCGACATGATCGTCTACGATGAAGGACACATGTTGAAGAACTCTAACAGTGAAAGATACAACAAGTTGATGAGATTAAAGGCAGATTTCAGATTGTTGTTGACAGGTACTCCATTGCAGAACAACTTGAAGGAGCTTGTGTCTCTTTTGGCTTTCATGTTGCCTAACTTGTTCGTTGAGAAGCGAGAAGACTTGCAGGGTTTGTTTAACAAAAAAGCTAGCGTTGACGTGACTGACAACTACAATCCGTTGTTGTCTCAACAAGCAATCAATAAAGCTAAAACCATGATGACCCCATTTGTTTTGCGAAGAAAGAAACTTCAGGTCTTGAAATACTTGCCAGGGAAGAGCCACGAGATAGTCAAGTGTAAGATGACCCCAACACAAAAGGAGATTTATGATGAATACATTTCTCAAGGGAAGGCCACAAAGCTTGAGAGAGAGAGAAGAAAGAAGTTGGTAGGTAAAGAGGCAGAGGAAGCACGCAAAACCCCTATCGCCTCTTCTTCAAACGTCATGATGTCTTTGAGAAAGGCATCTATGCATCCATTGCTTTTCCGCAGATTGTACACTGATGAAATTTTGAAGGAAATGGCCCAAAAGATCATGAAAGAGCCAGAGTACGTTTCAGCCAACAGAAGATACATTTACGAAGATATGCTGGTCATGAGTGATTACGAACTTAATGCTTTGTGTGAGAAGTTCCCTAACACAATCGGTTCATACATTTTAGACAAGGAGAAATGGTTGGACAGCGGCAAGGTTTCCGCATTGTTGGAAGTGTTAAACAAAGTCATAGAAAGAAAAGAGAAAGTTTTAGTGTTCTCTCTTTTCACACAGATGCTTGACATTCTCGAAAAAGTTTTGAGTTTCTCAAACATCACCTTCTTGAGATTGGATGGTCAGACAAGTGTCGATACCAGACAAGATATCATCGACAGATTCTACGAAGATGAGACAATCCCAGTCTTCCTCCTATCCACTAAAGCTGGTGGATTTGGTATTAACTTGGTCGCCGCAAACAACGTGGTGATCTTCGATCAATCATTCAATCCACATGACGACAAGCAGGCTGAAGATAGAGCTCACCGTGTTGGTCAGACCAACGAGGTAATGGTAACCAAGCTCATCTCCGAAAACACTATCGACGAGAATATCTTGATGCTCGCCGAGAACAAATTACAGTTGGATCAGTCGATCAGTAACGAGGCCAACGAATCGAAGTTCGAGGAGAAAGCCGCCTCAATGTTCGAGAAGTTACTTTTCAACTAATTAGTGGAGGTTATGGTAGAACTTTCAGTACCAGAACTCAACCGAGTCGTACTTGATGAAATTTGAACCTCACCATGTGCTTTATGCTCATGCGATAGCCGTTAATTCTACTCATGTCTCATAGATGATTTATCTTGTAGGTATATGCATGAGTCTTGCAGCTCCTCTATGTATCAATTTTAATTTCTCTCTGAAAATTTAAAAAATAATGAATAGACCTACGTCTTCAAATATTTGTCCATGGGAGAGATCCTTCAAATGATGGTGTTTTACTTACACTTAAGCCAAAGGGCGTCCCAAGGGTGCTTCGCCCTGATTCATCAATCACAAGAGCTCCCCCAAATACCATAATGATCTACTGCATTATCTATAGATCATGCTTATGCCCAACAAGGACAAAAGGCCAAATGCCATAGTGTTAGCTTGTTTTGTTTCACCCGCCAGCAAGTCTGCACAATGCCGCCATGACATTTATCATTGCCGCACCGATCAACTCATTTACATCAGTACCTCTCAAACTCTCAGAATCAAAAATGGGTGTGCAGTATTCTTTTAAGTGAATGCTATGTGGTAGGTGCTTACTCTCGAATGATAAATTTACAAAATTGTTGAAAGCTTGACATTTTTGCCTTTGTGGATTTGAGTTTGATGACGTTTTAAAGTTTTTCATATACTTATTTGTCTGCTAGTATGGCCTAAAGTAATTATCATCTAGCAGTATCCAATTTTGCATTCCGTTAGATCGGTTTGGATGTTTTAAATCCTACTGCTTCTCCTCACCAGTTGTAACACGAATAGCCAAATCAACCGGCTACCAATTCCCAGTAGCCAAGTTTTCTGAAGTCCAGGCAGATCCTGTTACTAGAATGATTGTTTTATAGATTCGGTCTCAATGATAAGACTGGGAATAGAGCAAATTACATTCTTGCACTCCGCAGACTTGAGGGCGTCATTGTGTTCGTAACTGTTGTCAATTGTGTGAAATTTTGTCGGCTGAGCAATACATTAGGTCATCAAGTATGGCAACTTGTTATAGTTTTATGAGGGGTTATGAATTCCGTTCACGTCTCACTGTATTCTTGTCCTTTAAATTCTATAATTTGCGACAATAACGTATTAAGATTCTGAGCAGTTGTCTGATTCACATTTATTCCTTGCAATGTTAAAACTTCCAAACGAATTACAGTGGCCAGTCAATTCCCACCTATGGATAAGATTAGTATAAAACTCTTGAAATCCTTTTTATTTTGAACTATCCATTACTATGATGCGGGTTAACTTGCAATAGTTAGCGTCACTAACTTGGATCATACTCTACACCGCTCATAATGCAAATACTCTTAGAGACTCAAAACCACAAAAAAGTGGGGTATCCTAGTTCAGTAGGTAAATAAATTATATTTCAACTCACTAGCTATAGCTTCACCACGAATTTATTCAAATCCCTACCTCTTTCACCATTGTCATCGTACTTAGTCAAATCCCGTACTGCACGCAGAGGCACATGTAAGCGATCTTAAATACTGCTATTTATGTTGACAAATGCAAGTATCATGATTCTACGTTCAAATCCAAAGATGACATAGTTCGAGTCGCAGCCAATGACTCTGATCAGCTTTAAAAGCCGAGTGAGGAGGTCGGGGCAAAGGTTTCAATCGCAAGACAATTTACATCTATTGCTGTCTCAACTCGTTCCAGCCCGCCCACTTCTAAGGATGAATAATTTCGAGTGCGTCCAAGTAGTTCCATTAGTAAGCCCATATAATTCAAATGCGTGCGATTCATTAGATTCCCATTACGCGGAGTCTACCCACTCCTTTGGCCTCTCCAAACCCATCTTTTCATAGTATTTTTTACCACAACTGTACCGTCTGGGAGTGATATCAGACGAAGGAGAACACGTACAACGATGCTGCAACCGGAATTCTTTGTTCATTGGACACTGGGTGAACTCT
Organism: Sungouiella sharkensis; assembly: GCA_030567015.1. NCBI lineage: Eukaryota > Fungi > Ascomycota > Pichiomycetes > Serinales > Metschnikowiaceae > Sungouiella > Sungouiella sharkensis. The sequence goes on along the minus strand of JAJLRN010000019.1, from coordinate 129,511 downwards.
CCATGGTTGTATCCTACGTCGGAGAAGAAGTGGATCTTGTCCTTTGGCAAAAAGAGAGACACTGCAATGGAGTGCACTGGTGCGTCTCCCCATCTCTCGTAGAAAAATCCTCCCAGCTTATCAAGATGCTCGAAGTAGTCGTTGTAAGCCTTGTCTCTGAAAAACTTCAACGAGGCAATCTCGAAGTTCGACCAGAAATGACACAAGCTGTATGTCTCTCCCTTGTTATCACTGATAAAATCCATAAAGTTGTCCTTGGCCAAATACTCTGGGTGCAACTTAATAAATTCCAGGGTGTGCTTCCACAATGTAGGAATCGTAACGTCGTATTCTGTGAGCGAGATGGTGAATCCGTAGGCCTTGTTGTTCGTCTCCATATATCTGAACAAGTCGTAGTCCAAGTCACAGTGGATGTGGATACCTGGCTCGACTCTCCAGTACCAGTCGTACTCTTGCATCAACTCGTGTTTGTAGAAGAATCCAGACTCAAATCTGCACATGTGTCTGTAAGATTCAGAATCACCGTACATGATGTTGGCAGCCTTCATATCTTCTCTGGTCTTAGCTGCCCTCTCAAGATCAATAAAATCCGGATAAGACCAATGTTCCTTGGGCACACGACCATACTTAGTAGTTCCCGAGACAATAGAGCTTGTCAAGTCCTTGAACTCCTGGGTGAACTCTTCGTCATTCAAAAACACCCAGTCGTAGTGGAACTTGTGGTTGAACCTGTCCTCAACGTTCTTAATTGCTCTCACCAAGTCGTAGAGCTCACTGTTTCTGGCCAAAGTAACAAACGTCGCCTTGGCGCGTATCGCCTGCTTCGGCTCGATCTGCTCGCCTTTTATCGGTTCCTTTGAAGGCTTCTTTGACTCTTCCACACTCTCACTGGACGCCTGAGCGACTCCCAGAAGATAGCTTTCCACCACCTTCCCCGACTTCAGGTCAACGTATAACACGGTCGGAGGATTCGACAACAAGGCTGAGGGCAGCGACAAGAAAAAAGTCAAAAGTACAGCCGTAGCCGCCAACAACAAGAGGATCACTTTAGTGTGGGGTGCTCTGGGTATCATGTCCTGCTTCTCTGTTAAAAGTACGTTTCTTCGCTTTCTTCGTCAGGTATGATATCAATGCACGAACACTAAAACGCGCCGATTCATATTGGCACTGCATGCTAGCATCTAATTAGAGGACAGTCAGTATGCACGTTAAAAACAAAGATCGTTGGGTCACGGACCCTGAGAACTGTGGAGTTTCTTCGACTAGAGCAAATGTATAGGTGGGCCATGTTGAGGTCCACTTTATTCTGGATGAGTAAAACGGCCCAAATAAATTGGAATTTTCGATAAGGGTGAAGTAGACATGCTGTGGATATGCTCTAAATTATGGCTGTATACAGGCGGACATTGGGATCGGTCGATCGAGAGAAAGTCGCCAGGCGGGCCGCTGGAGCTTTGTTTTCTTTTTTTAATTTCTTATCTTTCATTTCTTGAAGTGGAAACAGTAATTGCTGCGATGGAAATTGAGTATGACAAAAAGTGGTAAGTGGAACTGGTCTTCTCAGTGTAGAACGTTCAGAATGGGTGGAATCGCGGTCAAACACTAAAAGTTGTTTGGGAAAAGACGGTGCTTTGCGTAGAAAGAGTAGAACATTAAATTGGTGAATAGAAACTTTTATATGATTGCTTCTGTGAAGTCAGCTGAGACTCGCTTCTCGAGATTTTGCCCGAAAGTTGCCAATTCTTCATCGTCCATGTGGCGTTCAAATTTGTTGTCGATCGAAATGAGGTCGTTGAACCAGCATTTATCTGGTTAACCTGCCACAGCTAGAGGATTGGTCATGAGTCGGTAGTCATTTTTGGCATTGGTAAATTGTGCTCTAAAAGCGTTTTCTCAGAAAGCTTGAGAAATGAAAGACTTTAAAACACTAACTTTAGCTCAACAAATGCCGTAATTAGGATGCTTTTAAGCTGTTTGAACCAGTATTCATGTATGCGAAGTTGTCTGTGAAAACGCCAAGCCTCCAGCCTAGCAATATTATTTGGACATCAACTTCGAGCTTCTGAAAATGTTGTTTTATTTCATCCTTTTACTTTGGGAAGTAACAATTCTATACTACTGCAATGTTCCGATGAATGCATGGAAGTGAGTCGCTATGAAAATAATCCAACTTGACGTATTTAACAATTGTCCGTGAGAGAAGAAAAGATCCAGAACACACCTAATGTGCAGTCTGCAACACTTGACTCACCTGTCTTACTTAGACCCTTTCATATGGTAATGTGGCGGTGGATTAGGAGGTAAAGTGGGGCTTATTAGGAAGCAGGTGTAAGAAAGTTTTCGTCTTTTTTGCTGATCAAGCTTTGTTTTTGGGTACACAATGATATATTAGGTGGGTGTTTTAGTGATGTGAGCAGACCCTTTTCTGGATGAGGATTGCAGAGACTGCCTGCACGTCACTTATACAGGGTATGGGAGAGACGGTAGAATGGTGAAGGAGAAATCGAATGTAAGACACACAAGCATCTGGATGAACTGTGATGTTTTACGTCTTGAGGTGAATTTTTGGTGTTTTTATCATTTTAATCATTTTCTTTACAAGATCTCTCTTCTCGTTTCGTCTCGGTTACTTGTTCCAGCACCTACATTTTACTCTTTCCTTCTTGGCTCTTTTCACAGAATATTCAGTTCCTCGCTAAAAGACAGAAAGAGAACAGGATATTAAATTCGCATCATCTCCTGGGATGAATAATTCCGACTGCGTCCAACTAGTTCCGTTAATAACCTCATATAAATCAAATGCGTGCGAATCATCAGATTCACACTACTGGTAGTCCACCCACTCCTTTGGCTTCTCTAAACCCATCTTCTCATAGTATTTGTTACCGCAACTGCTGCCTCTAAAAGTACTATCAGACGAAGGACGACATGCACAACGATTCTGTATCCGGAATTCTTTGTTCAATGGACACTGGGTTAACATTCCATAGTTGTATCCCACGTCCGAAAAGTAGTGGATCTTGTCTTCTGGCAAGAAGAGAGACACGGCAATAGAATGCACTGCTGCGTCTTCCCATCTCTCGTAGAAAAAGCCTCCTTTCTTATCAAGGTACTCGAAGTAGTCGTTGTAAGGCTTGTCTCTGAAAAACTTCAACGAGGCTATCTCGAAATTCGACCAGAAGTGGCACAAGTTGTATGTCTCTCCCTTGTCGTCACTGATAAAATCCATAAAGTTGTCCTTGGCCACATACTCTGGGTGCAACTTGACAAAGTCCAGAGTGTGCTTCCACAATGTAGGAATCGAGTTTTGCGACTCGTGGATCGAGATGGTGAATCCGTAGACCTTGTTGCTCATCTCCATGTATCTGAATAAGTCGTAGTTCAAGTCGCAGAGTATCTGGGCACCTGGCTCGACTCTCCAGTACCAGTCATACGATTGCATTAACTCGTGCCTGTAGAAGAATCCTGACTCAAATCTGCACATTTGTCTGTAAGATTCAGAATCACGGTAAATGGTGCTGGCTTCCTTCATATTTTCTTTGGCTTTAGCTGCCTTCTTAGGATCAATGAAGTCTGGATAATCCCAATGTTCCCTTGGCACACGGCCATACCTAGCCTTTCCCGAGACAATAGAGCTTGTCAAGTCCTTGAACTCCTGGGAGAAGTCCTCATCATTCAAAAACACCCAGTCGTAGTGGAACTTGCGGTTGAACCTGTCCTCGACGTTCCGGATGGAATTCACCAAATCGTGAAGCTCGCTTTTTCGGGCCAAAGTAACAAACGTGGCCTTAGCACGCTGGCCCAAAATCACACAATCGCCTTCCTTCGAACCCATCACCTGCTTAGAATCCATCAGCTCTTTGATTGGATCCTCCGAAGGCTTTTTTGCCTCTTCCGCTACCTCACCGGCATTCTGTGGAACTCCTGGCTGGAAATTTTCCACCACCTTGCCCGTCTTCAGGTCCACGTATACCACAGTGGGATTATTGGACAACAAGGCCGAGGTTGAGGACAGCGAGAAGAAAAAGATGAAAAGCACAACCGCAGCTGCCAATCCAAAGAAGATCAATTTTGTTTGAGGTACTCTGGATATCATGTTCTGCTTCTCTGTTAGAAAACGTTAGCTCCTTCGACCTTTTGGTATGCTATCTATGCACGTACATAAGCAAGTTGAAATTCCATGCAAGCACATACTCACCGAACAATCAGTGTGCATGTCAAGAACAATGATCGTTGGGTCACGGGCCCGGGGGACTATGGATTCTCTTCGACTATAGGGAATTTATGAATGGGCCCATGTTGAGGCAAATATAGTTCTGGAAAAGTAAATCGGCCGAAAGAGATATAATTTGATGAGGGTAAAATCGACATGATGGTGGGAATGCTCAGAATTATGGTTGGTATACAGATGGAAGTTGCGATCGGTCGCTAGAGCGCAGGTCGCCGAGCGGGCCATTTGTTTTCTCTTATCTTAAATTTTTTAGTAGAACCAGCAATTTTCTCGATCGAAATAGTGTATGATAAGAATTGGAGGGTAAAATTGGACTTCTCGGTGTAAAACGTTCAGAATGGGTAGAAATCGCGATCAAACGCATAGAGTGCATAGGTTTGGGAAAAGTGCTTTGCGTGGAAAGAATGGGAACAGTAGAATGGTGAGTAGAAACTTTAATATGCTTGATTTTGTGGAGGCACTCTGGAATTTTTGCTCGAGTTCTTGCTCAGAAGTTGCCAATTCTTCAACGTTCATGTGGCGCTCAAAGTTGTTTTTGGTCAGGATAAAGTCGTTGAACCGGATATTTGCCTGGTTTACCTGCGACAGCTAGAGGTTGTTCATAAGGGGGTAGTCATTGTTAGCATTGGTGAGCTAAGCTCTAGAAGCGTTTTCTCAATAAGCTTGATAAAAGAGAGACTTTAGGACCCAAACTTGACCTCAAAAAAGCCATGATCAGGATGCGGTCGAGCAAATTGAACCACATTTATATGGATGCGAAGCTTTCGTTGAGAACGCCAAGCCACTAATCGATTAAATTCACCAAGTACCTCTTAGTTTTTTGCTCTAGAAAGCTCGAACCAAAGTTCATTTCAGTATATCGGAAGAATTCCACCGATCTAAATTTAGCACTGTACGTTCTTGAGCTACCGAGACTCGTCATTCGTTTCGACCTCGGTAGAAACAAAGAAATTTGTTAACCCAGGGTGTGCATCTTTGACATTGAATGCTTTCATTCCGAAAACCTCCTGATTGTAGTCTGTTGCGTTACGCTTGAAGACTTCCTTCTTGATTCCTCTCATAAATTTATCCCACTTCCTCGCATGTCCCTCACTTTCAGCATCGTGAAGCCCCGCTAAATGTTTCAATGTATCAATGCTTTTCGACATTTTGGATGTGGATATTGTATTCTCAACTCTGAAACAGCCTAGCAGACATCCTTTTGAATTTGAGTTCGATAAGCCGCTTATCGGTATCCATCTGAGAGAGATCACATACTCAGCACGGAGTCTATAAAGCTCTTGCTCTCGCTGGAATATCACGTTTCTGAGCAAGACAACGTCGGTCTTCTTCGACCAGAGATCGTTTGAGAGTTGGTGAATAAGTATTTTTGGGTTACTGTAGAACCTCGCCTGCAAAAACTTGGCTATCTATGAATCTTATGGCTCGTGTAGGTTATCACCAATTACCGACTCTGTCAAGACAGCCAGCGAGATTCTTTTCGGCATCAAAGGGAAACCATAGAGTGTTTCTAGACCAAAGAGCCCATTCCAATCACAATGATCACTATCTCCCTTACCATTTTGATCATACTTGGAAATGAAATGGGAAGTTGGTGATTGTAGATTGTGAACCAAATGCAGAGCAATTAGGTGGACATGGGTGATAGATTTTGAGGCTTACCACGTGATTTAACTTCATACAAAAGCTGTTAATTCTACTCATGTCCTCATAGATCGTTTATCTTGTAGGTATATGCTCGAGTCTGTTTGCTGCTCTATGTAATACTCTTCTTTTTCTATGAACATGTACTCTCTATAGTAGACTCACGTCTTTGAATTTCTCCGTGGGCAAGATCCATCAATGGACAGAGTCTTACTTACGTAAAAGTGAAACGACATCCCCTTGCTATTTCACCTTGATTCGTCAATCATTCATCCTAGTTTACCAATCATATGATCTGCTGCAGTGTCTGTAGATCATTGTTATGTCCAGCAGGCCAAATGCCATATTGTTAGCTCGATCTCTATCACGTGCCTGCAAGTCCGCACAATGCCGCTACGACATTTTATCATTACCGCACCCGATTTTCCCATGTACATCAGTACCTTTGCGACTTTTAGAATCAAAAGTATGTGAGTGTGTGGTGCACGGGTGTTTGGCCGCAAAAGCCCAATTAAGAAACCTCTGATCTTACGTAGAAGCAATTTATTTATTTAATAGAGACATGTTTGCCAAATCGCTTGCAAGAATGTCAAGAATATCGTTTGGCAGACCCGTGTTCCTGCCTCTTCTGCTTCGGAATCTTTTCATTCAAACAGCCGAGACTCCAAACGAAAATGCTTTGAAGTTTCTACCATCCATGAACATCTTGCCCGAAAACGAAACCAGAGAGTTTCTTAGTGGCAGAGAGGCTGCTTGTAGTCCGCTCGCCATGAAGCTCTTTAGTGTGGACGGTGTGAAGTCGATCATGTTGGGCTCAAATTTTATCACCGTCGAGAAAACTACAGAAGACCTCGAATGGTCTCTTCTAAAGCCAGAGATCTTCTCTATCTTGACAGAAATGTTGACCAATGGTTCTCCGGTGATCACTGAAGGTTCATCGATTTCTAATGGCATGGATATTAACGAGGACGATGATGAGGTGGTCTCCATGATCAAAGAGTTGATCTTCACCAGAATCAGACCAGCCATCCAAGACGACGGAGGAGACATCGAATTTGTTAATTACGTAGAGGACACTGGTACTGTCTTCCTTAGGTTGAAGGGTGCATGCCGGTCCTGTGATTCTTCTGCGGTTACATTGAAAAATGGTATCGAAAGCATGTTAAAGTTCTACATTGAAGAGGTCCAAGAAGTGAAACCAGTTGACGAGCCCGATCTTGCAGAAGAGGCAGCTACTCAGTTTGAGGCAGCAAAGATCACTCCCAAAAGGAGAGACGATGATTTCTCTCCACCATCATTGTAAATAGCATCATTTCGTGCGAGTTTAGACTCCCACTCTACATAGTTTCAATTTAGCACAAGTTACACTACTAAATGATTTTATCTTTGGAAATTTTTTCTTTCCAGCTTGTTCTCGCTCGAATGTTGCATTTGGTGTGCCATGTTGATCGGATGTATGTTCACGGGCATGTGTGGGGGTATGGGCCCACCAATAGGCATTTGACCAGAGTAAGGAAAGTAGGGGAAATAGTATCCAAAATATGAGGGGTATGAATTACTACCCAAGTGCATCTCAGCTTCATCTGCCAGTCTGTGAAAGTCAGACCCATCGCCATCTAGTCTATCAGGTGGTATGCTTGATGTGTAAGGTGCCATGGACACCGTGTATGGATGGAATAGATAATGTTCCGGTAAAGAAACAAATGGAGAGCATCCGGCTCCTAACACTGTTGGGATAGGAGTCTCGGACTCACTGTGATAATTGGCATTGCTGTGGTGAAGCCTCGGTTGTGTCAGCTTGGACGATGGTTGCGAATTGCTGCTATGTTTCTGGATGGCAAAAGATGCTTGGATTAAAATGCTGGGACAATTCTGATACTTGATGACTTTGTTGTTTGTGAGAATAATTGCACGTAGTGCCATTTTGAATTCCTCGTAAAATACGAAACCAATTTTCCCTAGAGGCCCATTTGACTTTTTGGAGTAGAACTGTGGTTTAATGATTTTTGCAGACTTTATACGATCCACTCCAAATTGGTTCCAAAATTCGGCCCATAGGGCGTCATCATTTTCAAAAATTATTGGGAAATTGTTCACGTACACATTCGTTTCCTGATAATTGAAAGATTTAACAAATCTGTTTATGAATCCAGACTCGTGCAAATTCAAATCAGGCTCGCAAACTTTGGCTACCTTATCATTAAGTCTCACGTAAAATGAATCGGTGTTCTCATATAGATGACGATTATGCTTCCTTTGAGCTATGGATAATTTCAATTTTGGAGACTTTGAAGTCAGTTTCTGCTCGGCATTGCTGATGTCTTTGGAGAGATCATAGATATCTTGTTTCGAAAATGCAAGTAATTCAGTTAGAGTTAGATCGTTGAGGTAGTATAAGGATTTCAAGAGATTTGTACTTGTTTCCTTGTCTGGTGAAAGGCCAATAAAGCCCACTTTTTTGAATCTCAACTTGTCGGTTTCCTGATTTGTAACTGGAAAGAATACTTCCTCGATTGACAGGAAAAGCTCAAACTTTTCGAGAATAGTCTCAAATTGTTCTAGACTCAAAGTACCAGGGATGAAGTCGTTGAAATTCTCCACCACGATTGTATCGTACATCACGGTCTCTTCATTTGTCATCGCATAAGCAGAATGAGACCTTCGATAATTATTACCTTCAGTCAGAAGAATTGAACGTTCTCTTTTGCTGATATAACGGCTCACACTCAAGCCCTTTGGCCCAAAAGGATTGTCACATGTATTTGGTTGTGCAAGGATTTTATCAGCGTCCAAGTAGTTGTCAAATTTGAGAATGGCTGCAACTTCATTTCCAATATCTTCACCTGGTATTCCTATGATGTTGACTTCCGCAAGCAGACCATACTGAGACTTCTTGCTGAAGAATTTTCGAACATTCTCAGACAAATTCAGAGACTGCTGGAGACCCTTGACAAAGAGCATTCCGGGGTGCGTCATGAAATGTGAGTAGTCTAGAGTCATACTCCATCGATGTTCAAGTAGATAATTTATAATGACAGAACTTGTATCCTTATCTGAGACAGAGAAGTCAATCAGCTGGTTCACCAAATTCCACTGTATGTCTAGTTTAGTTAACTGATTTTTTATCGCCTGAACCGAATCTGTAGCATTTGAAGAATTGGCAATGTCTATGTTTATCCGAAGAGGAAATTTGCTAGTTTTAAAAGCTTTATAACTGCGTTTGGAGTCATTGCTTAAAATCAAGTTCGAGATGGTATCCAAAAATGACTCTTGAGTATTTGGCAACGCCGTCATGACAATCTATAAATGAAAAATTGTTTAGGAAAGTGTCGATTGTTGAAATCTAACAAGCTCGTCGAAGTGTAACACGTTTTCCACAAGAAAGTATCGGAAAAACTGTGAAAAAACACGTCTAGATGGAAGCCCGAAGAAAGTGGTCAGGCAACGTAAGACCAATGATTAGAAATTCTTGGACTTATCGTTATTGTGAAAGTTGATCACCGACTAGCCAGTGGTGTAGATTCAAAAAGCAAGAAAGAGAAAAGCAAGAAAGAGAAACGAGAAAAAGAACAACAAGTAACTACGAGTCTATCGGAGCGACATTTTCTCCGATCAATGGGATTGCTACCTCCAGCGAGCTCCATGTTATCGGAATTAACATACCACTTCCTTGTCACCGTTTTGGTGTGCACAGTGAGCCCCACCTTCAATAGAGGTTTATTGTTCACCTCACCATATCCCCCGATTTTCTCCCCATAAAAAAGCCATGAAAACTTCAAAGGTTTCTGTTGGTGAATGCGACTACGAGGTTTCCTTGCAGATTAATCATGAAAACCCCAAGGCTCCTGTTTTGGTGTATATCAATCAAGTAGGTAACTCGTCTATAGGGTGCTACATCTACACGATAGCCTCGGCCACCAACACCTACTCGAGTGTATTGCAGGGCCTGGGTAATGGAGATTTGCACGATTTCACTGCGAACTTGGGGCGCGTGCTTGTGAAGAAATTTGCCCGCCCCTCCTATGTGTGCATTAGTGGGTCTGTGTCCATCTACGACTATGGCGCCCTCTCTAAAGCTGTGGTGGAGCAGTGCATGTGAAGTAACTAGAGCCTTCACATGGAAGCCGCAGCCAACTTACCGTCTACAGTGCTGAACTAAGCAACGCCGGGGGAATGTTTCTATGGGAGAATATCTAGCGGTGGTGGTTACATCCCAAGATATCCACATGCTTACGCCTATGGGTCGCTTTGAAGTACCTTTTTTTCGTTACTCGAACACATCAATCAGTAGGAGGATCGCTTGCAAAATAATGTGGGGCTCATTTTCACATGATAGTCAATGACACATGAATACAAACCGTTTAATGGGCGAACGAAGAGAGTCGTTTGTGGTGCACGGATGTTTTGTAGTGTTTCACGGAAGAATCCAATCGGGGAACTATAGTCATATTGGAAGGGCTCTTGCCTCCATTTAGGGAAAAGGGGTTGTTTTCAGGTGCGTGTTTATATTTGCTTCATTGCAACATTGCAGTATAACGGCATGTGGTGTCACAGTCTAGGTACTACACTGGTGTACTTCGGAGGTGCCACTTCCAATGATGGAACAGAAATAGAACCAGAAAACGAGGGAAGAATAAAATTAGCAATAATCAACTGAAAGTTCAATAGTCTTTGATTAAGAATAAGTTGCCTGCCAAGAACTTGAACATTCTCTGGTGGGACAGACCTCTTACCAACCTTTCTGAGACATTGTCGCAATGTCGCACCCATCGATCTACAGCCTCATCTCAGAAAACTTAAATCTCCATCTCTTACCACATTACCATGGAAGCAAAGCGCAAGGCTCAGCCTTCCAGAAAGGGAAAAAAGGCATGGAGAAAAAATGTTGATGTGGATGACATCCATACAGCGTTGGAAGCTAAAAGAGAGAAAGAAATCTTGCACGGTGCATCGGACGGAGACGAAGACTTTGTAATTGATAATGTTGGAGATGACAGAAATAAACTGCTGGGGTCCAAGTTGAAGGCCAGAGAAATCTTGGAAAACAAGTCCAAAGTCCCTGCTGTCACATCGAAGAAAGTAAAGCACAAGGTTAGCAAAACTCATGCCAAGAAGTTAATGGCTTTGGCAGGACGTCTGATGACCGAGTCCAAGCTTAAGGCTAGAGTCGACAGAGACGGAATTATCAGATCCAGAAACCTTGATGTGTGGGCTGATGAGCCGGAGGTGGACGAGCCGGAGATCTACAAAAAAAGTGCATTTAGAGGCTATACTCCAGCCACGAGAGCTCCAGAGACTTTGTTTCATGCTCCGATTGCACTTCATCTCACCACCAAAGAAGATAGCCTCGTGCACGCTGGTAAGTCCTATAACCCTGCATTGGATTCGTGGAGAGACTTGATCGACAGAGAATTCAGTGCTGAGCAAGACCTTGAGGTCAAGCGTCAGGCCATGGAAGAACACCAGAAGCGTATTCAGCATTTGATTGAGACGTTGGACGATAAGGAGATTGAGAGTTCCGATGATGATCTCATGCCAGAGGAAGAAGAAGTTGAAGAGGAAGAAAACGAGGAAGACAAGTACAAACTCTCTATTAACAAGAGAACTGAGTTAAAGATCAAGACAAAGACTAGGCGCAATAGAGAGGCTCGTCACAAGCAGAGGCAGGAGCTAGAGGCCAAGCTTAAACAGCTCAAGAAGCAAATTCACGACTTGTCCCGTTTGGAGGACATTGAGCATCAAGTCACCGAGAAGGAGTCCAACAAAAAGACCAAGGCTTCAAAGAAGTACTTGCGTCATGGTAAGAGCGAGATAACGTTCAAGCCCATCGAGGTGAAGTTGTCAGACGAGTTGACCAACAACTTGAGAAGCATGAAGCCTGAGGGTAACTTGTTTTATGAGCAGATGCACAAGTTACAGGCCTCTGGCCGTGTCGAGGCCAGAGTACCAGTACAAAAGAAGAGAAGATATGCCCGCAAGTTCACCGAGAAGTGGAGTTACAAGGACTTCAAGTGATTATATGGGAAGTGGAGCTTCCGTGTATACTATTAATTGCATAACGTACCGAATAATTGCAAAACGCATCAAGTATAGATGTAGTGTGCTGGATTGGCTGTATATTCACAACGTTTACCAAGCATTCAATCGCAAACTCCATAAAGAGATCTATTCTACACATGACTCCTGTTTAGATGTATATGTAAGTTATGTGGCCTAACTAAAGTCCCAAGTTCCGTTGACATACCCTCTATACAACCTCTCTCTAAAGGAGAAGAACTGGTCTCTGTATGGGGTCCAATAAGACTCCTTGATGATGTGTGCCGTCTTGAAATGCTCGGGAGCAACAGCCTCCGATGTCTGACCACGCTTGGTACCTGTCAACAAGAAGTCTCTTTCCATCATCTTGTGGTCCCAGTGGTCCAAGTCGAATCTGTCGTTCTTCCAGCCGTTGTCCCAGTATCTGATGAAGCCAACACCGTGGCCAGCAAGGCCAAAGAAGCCGGTCATAATAGCGTAGGGCAACAACCCTTCGAATGGAACTGGCATGCTACTATAGTGATTCTATATGGTATATGCGTAGGGTTTATGAGATTGAGGTGATTGGTTGGATGTGCGTGTGCGCACCGGTTTTTTAGTTGCGTGGTGAGAATTGGGTATAGAGAGGACCCTAGACAGAAAGAAGATGATTAGTATACATGGTACTTGTAAGGAAGATGAAGATTAAGGAAACCGCATTTTTAGTTCTTTGATTCTTGATCTATGTAAATTACTCTTTTTCCTTATTTGCTGTGCTCCAGACATTTCTGGGTATGTATATACTTTTCTGAAGTCACTCGTTTTCTTTAATTTACTTTAATTATCATTGCCCCACCTTCCCCGAGTCATATCTTCATTGTCCTTGACTCAAAGATTCGCCATAACGCAAACTCACATTTGAGAACGGCTTGTAGATTTCTTGTCGCTGGTTGATTTTAATATGGCTGTAAATCTCTTAACATTTTGCACCCAAGTCTCACATGTTAGCTACATTCATAAAAATAGACTGGATATGCACTGAATTTTATAAATAAAGTTAGGACAGAAATGAGCACTTAAATATTTTTCAAATAATCATAGATGGCCTAATCAGAACATTGATGGAAGACTCATCAAGTATAACCACTCTTGCACTATTAAACCACACAACTACTATAGCGTATCTGGCAAAACACTACTGGGTCACAATCCGTGTGTCCTTTATTATTGATCGAAAATCTATAGAAGAGCTCATTCCAAATTATCCCCCCAAAGGCGTTTAACAAACTTCTCCATATCCACCCGCAACTGCAGTTGGCCCACACACCACGGATGCTGGAGCATCTGCTGCGGACTTGGTCGTTCGTCAGAGTTCTTCTTCATGCAGAAATCAATGAAGCTCTTGAATGATTCCGACCAAAAAATGCCTTCCTCGGGTATGTCCTCGAGTCGTGGTTGGTATTCTAAGATCAATGAGAGAAGCTCAATTGGTCCAAGCGGGGTGTTGTCCGCCTGCAAATGGTACGGAAACTGTCCCTTGGCTACTTCTAGAATAGTGAGTCCCAATGACCACACATCGCAGCTCACATTGTAAGGCTTGCCCATGATGCGCTCTGGCGCCATGTAATACTGAGTACCAACGAAGGTGGTCGCCAAAGAGTTGACAACCTCTCCGCTGACACCAAAATCACATAACTTGACATTACCGTACTTGTCAAGAAGAATGTTCGAAGGTTTAATGTCCCTATGGATGATGCGCTGCTGGTGCAAATAACTAAGTCCTCGAAGCACCGACTCCGCGATCTTGCCCAACACTTTCTCGTTGATTCTGTTTGTCGAGTCGATTTCGATGACTCGTTTGTAGATGGCATCAAGAGATCGACCGCCCATGTACTCCATGGCTATGCCTATCATTGACTGCTGTCCCACCAAGAATGTGCCATAGTATTTCACAATATTGCTGGAGCTGCAGAGCCGGTTGTATTGTAACTCCCGAACAATCTGTTTCTGAACATCTGGATTGGAGTCAACGTTGATCAACTTGAGAGCAAAAACCGGGGACCCGCTCCGGAGCTTGCACTTCGACACACTGCCACCATTGCCTTCTCCCAACTTGCTGAGCTCGACAATCTTATCACCGTTCGCTAGATTGTTCCAATCTTCAGGGGACAAGTGCTCGAGCGAGCGCAATTGTGACAGTGGGCGGCGCTGCGTCGCCACGTTAGTATCTACTTTGAGCGCCTTGGTAAACTCACTGGCCTCAGACTTCTCTCGAGGGGACGGGTTAGCAGGACTATTTGTGTCGGGTGTATACGAATGAGAACCGTCGATCTTGGAGAAGTCGATTGGAGGCGGCTTTCGGCGAGGTCCGCAATGTGATTTAGGGATATTGGGCATGGTCGAGGAAATGCCAGCGGTGACGAGGGTGGTATTGGAGGAGATAGTGGTTATCGAAGAATCGTGGTCGGTGTGCGCTGGCGATGCCGGCGAGGGAATACGTAGCAGAAGTATCGGCGGATTATGACGCTTCAGCGCAGGCACGTTGAACATTGGGCTCTGGTCTGACATGGCAGGCCCATGAACGTTTAAGTGTGGAAGATTATGTACCTTTTTTCGATTTTCTTTTGGCTTCGTTGCGCGTAAGAACACCCTGCGTGCATAAAAGTGTTCCAATAAAGTTACGGCTGGAATGGGTGTAGAAGAACACCGAACCACCAGGGCTTCTTTGGGAAGCGACGGGTGATTGGCAAGGCGGCTATTGATCGCCACGGCTCTCACGTTTTCCCTTTTATTTTTGGTTTCACAGTTGAAAGGCTGTTGTTTACACTGAGAGAGCCCCTGGCTTTTTACCCCAGGGCGTGGACCAAATAACGCAATGCGAACCAGGTCCAACGGTGCGAAATGGTGCCGCATGGTGTATAAGTTCGCCTGCACGAAAGTAGCACATTCGTCTTGGTTTCAAGTCATGGTCAATTGAGAGCATGAGCGAACAGGACTACGGCGAACGGGAAATGGCGACTCAGTGAGGCCGGTGGAGTCATGTCGAAAGCATTTTGTCACTGGGTTTTGTTTCCCGTATCTGTGGAAAAGTTGGAACCTCGTTTTCAAGCCACGCGGTCCAGGCCCTGGAGCCAAAGTTGAGGGAATTAGGGCCAGGAATCCGCGAAATTAGGGCGACAAATTAGTTCAGGCTATAGCGCGGGAGAGATCGCGGACTGGGCTCCTCAGGGCCATCCAGGATGCTACTGTGTCATTACTGTCCTTGGGTCATTACTGTCCTTGGTTCATCGCTGTCCTTGGTTCATTACTGTCCTTGGATCATTACTGTCCTTGGACCGATTGGCTTCCATAGCGAGGTGTGAAACTCATGCATATAAGATGGTCACGCCTGCTAGATTTTTGAGCTCGAGAAGTGTTGCAAATCTTCCGAGTGATCGCAGTGGTGCGAGTGATTTGGTGAGGAGCCAGCTGTATCTGGTATAGTCTCAGATCCTGTTCTGGATGTAGTTGTTTAATAAGCCACGCACGTTATTTGCTTTGGGCTTCTAATGCTAGATTGAGCATATACCTGGTGACTTTGGAACCTTATTATTGTCATCGTAGCTGATCTATTGAAACGCCAAAATTAGCTCTTCTTTTGCAGTTGAAGTGTGCTTCACCGTCTCGATTCTCTGGCTGTTGCGATCAGTAGAATACTTTGAGAGTAGTATTCTTGAAAAGATAATTAAAAACTTTTAGTCCACAATCAGAGAGAAATGGAATGGTTCTCTTGCTTAGAATTCATCACCACATACTTATTGATAAAACGCTATTCGAAGTTCTTTGAACTACTTCAGTGCATAATCTTGTAGGGCAGATTGGTTCCAAAAACTCTGCTAAGTCTTTGAACAATGGGAACCTCCTATTCCAGATTTTGCATGATTAGGCTCGGGCATTATCGTTGCAGAATCTTCGGTATTTTATTATCAAATGCTATAATATTCTAGAGCTAAGTGCGGCGGCAGTTTCTGCAAAATAACCGACGGAGTTTATCTCATTCGTGATTGAGAACAACCAATGAAGTATCCATATTTCGGGAGAGAATACCGTCTTTCAAAAGTGAAAAGAGGAAAAATTTTATACGAAATCCACCCTTCTTCAGAAAACCTATAAAGATTAGTCTTAACATCTGGGGTAGAATATTATCTGAGAATTTTAGGTTCGCATCATGTTGATGGTCAATGCGCACACACTATAATCTACCTTAGCTCAAAAGTTCCGATCTGCTATGTCTAGCTTCATCAAATTTACCCTAAAAATGAATTTTGAGTGAATTCTAACGCTCCTGACTATTTTATAGATACAAACTGTCACACTGTGATTTGAGATCACAGAGAAAATGGGATTGATGTTACATAATGTATTGCCGTAATCGTAAACTTTCAGATTGTTCAAAGTTGATCGAGAGAACATTTCCGGCGCAAGTACGCCTGTTGATTTCACAACCATTTTGTGTTTGACTATTCCTTGCCAAGTCGAGCCGTTTGACCAAAGATAGTGCGCTAGTTGTGTGACGTGATTCAAGTAACCCCAACTATCCATTAAATTAGGTGAAAATTAACACATGTGGCTGGTCTTAAATTGTCTACGTCCATTCTTAACTCTTCTTCTTCGGAGCAGCTTTTTTCGGAGCAGCTTTTTTGACAGGTTTTTTGGGTTTCACTTCCTTGATAAGCTTGTCTTTCTTAGCATCAATGGCATCACTGTCGCCAGCTTCTGGCTCTTCGTCATCCTTAGCAGTGTCATCTTCCACGACATCTTCGAAATCCACATTCTGCTTCTTTGCTTGCCCGCCACCGACGGAATTACCTGTCTTGTAGATAGCCACTGGATGCTGTGCACTATTGTACTTCCTTGTGAATGCAGATTTGACCTTGGTTGGGATCTTCTTGACGATGTCAGCACCCTTGTTGTTACCCACACCGAAATCAAGCACAGTGTCCCAGTCTTCACGACTCATGTAGTAGTGATCCATCGTATCCACAACCTCGGCTATACCTTCTTCGCCATTGTCGAGAAGTGGGACAGTCAAGCGTTCACAAAAAACTGGCATGTAATCCAAACGCAACTCGGTTTTGCTTGTAGAAGTTCTCAATCGTGTGTGGTATTGCAACTCCTGGAGCAACCTCTGGTACTTCATGGTCTTAGAGTTATTTCCAAGCCAAGATGTGAAGTTCACTCTGGCCTGAAGTCCTCCATTGACTGCCATCGATGGCTTGACAGTCGACATTACGGCGTGGAACGGGAGCAAACTCCATTGCTGTTCACTTGACCGAATCAACGAGTTAATCTGATCGGAAAGACTGATATCATCCGCGGCTTCAGCTACTCTTTTTAGGTGATCAGCAGGCGACAGAGCACCATTAGGACGTGTCAAAAGATAATTTTCTTGAATCATCAATGGTGTGAAATCAATATCATTAAAGTACATCTCAATCTTATCGTTCAAGTTACTGCCGGAGTTAGGATTGAAAATGTTACCACCAAGCATTTGCTGCCCGATAGCGAATGGTTTAAGCAAAGTATGCTTCTTCCAACTTTCAGCAATTTTCTGAGAATAGGAATGGCCGATCGACTTTTGTGTTTTAGAAACGGTTGACATTAAGTTGATAATCTGACGGATATCATTTCCTGTTGCTTGCACCAACTGTCCGATAACTGTAGGATCCAACTTGAGCTTCTCTCGAAGGGCAATTGTAAGCAATCTTGACCTCATTTCTGTCTCTGTTGGTCTTCTAAAAGGCAAGTCAAAAGTCACCTTGTCGAAAGTTCTCATCTTCGGAAGAGACTTGTCATTGCAGATCAAGATCATGGGCATTTGGGTAATACGACAGAATGCCGATAATGCTCCAGCGCCTCCATGATCTCCACTGGACATACCATCAACTTCATCCATAATGAGACAGAAACGTTTCTCATTGACATCATGTTCCGCATCATGCTGATGTTTGAAAAATCCAACCACAGACGTGTTATTAAGCACAGACTTCACTGTGCTATTAAGAAGAGACTTAGATCTGACATCTGATGCGTTTTTTTCCAAGATATCAAACCCAAGTTCCTGAGCAACTAAATGTGCAGCAGAAGTCTTGCCGATACCAGGAGGTCCACTGATAAGAGCGGCTCTGAAAATACCTGATCCATCTGGGCCTCCTACTTTAAAGTCCTTCTTGGCATTGCTAAACCAATTGGAAAGCCAATTTCTTAACTTTTGCACCTGTCCCTTATTACCACAAAGCTGGGTGATATCAGTTGGAGCGTATTTGACAGTCCACAACTTCTCGCTGTTTGGAATCTCTCTTGGTGGCGGCGGGGCTGGAGCAGAATGCGAGCCGGCCTCTTTTTTGATTTGTTGTTCTCTGTTCAAAACTTCCTGCTTTCTCTTTCTTTCACGTTCCTGCTCAGCCTTTTCCTCCTCCATGGCTTTCTCCAAGATTGCCTGTTCCTCTTCCTCTCGTTTCTTTTTGGCCGCCTGAGCGTTGGCACCATCTCCTCCATCAGCAGGCATTCTTCTCAACAATTCTAGAAAACCATTTTCGTCAATGGCCTTGATACCAAAATCTTTGATCTTCTTCACCTTTGAAGGTCCGGCTTCTTCACCAATGACAACCAAACTCGTCTTTTTCGAGATGGATTTAGTAACTTTTGACCCGTAACGTTTGGCGAGCGACTCTGCTGCGTCTCTATCGAGGCTTGGAAGAACACCTGTAAACACAATAGTCAAGCCACCCAAACAGTTAGGGGCAGCTTCTGGAAGATCTGCCATTCCAGTGGGCTGGGCTACATTCTGTTGCTTGCTCTTCAATGCAAAATAGTTCATTTTACCATCAGTCTCTGGAGCGTCTGGCAACTCAGCATCCGCAATCTCAGAAAGTATAATGTCAGCATTGACTCCAGCTGCACCACTTGTAGAAGGCTTATCTTTTGGTTTTGCCGCACCTTTGACCTTCTTCTTTACTGGAGAGGATTTTGCCGCTTTCTCTGCCGGCGAGGGAGGCTTCTTTGCTCTTTTAGATGTGGGTTTGATCTCTAGAATGCTCAAATCTTCATCGTCCTCCTCTTCCAGCTTAGGCATGGTCTCCTCTTCTTCGTGGTCTTCAAGAACTTCTTCATCAAAATCATCATCTTCCTCGTCCTCGTGGTCCTCGTCAGGCTTGAATTCCTCCGCAGAGTCCTCAGCATCAGACTCCAAGTTCACATATGATGTCCTAGCAGCAGCTCTTTTGCGAGGAGGAGGCTTCTCGGAAAAATATTTACTTTTTGAATCTGAACTTACCTTGCGTACTTTTGCAGGACCCTCTTTAACCTCTTCCACCTCAATTGGCTCATGTCTTTTCGCCTTTGAAGCCTTTAGTTCCTTAGTCATGGGTTTGGAACTTTTCTTCAGCTGCACCGTTAGTAAACAAAAATCTGGATGTGAATATGAGCAATTGACAATACATACTCCGCCAGGAGGTTTCTCGCCGCCGAAAAACAGCCGAATGTCCACCATATTCTACGATTATAATTGATTCAGTAATAGAAGAGTTGAACAGACGCGATCTCTAAAGTATGCGACTGGATATAGCATCTTCAGATCCACCTACTCAAGACTGCTACTTTACATGAACTAGTCCGATGCAGTCTGGCCAAGTTCACTATTCATCAATCTGACCTGATGACCTTGACCTCGACCTCTACTTAACGTCAAGCCGCATGCTATTTTGTGTATTAGTTCCACTTTGTCGTATTTCGTAGTATATTCTACTTTGTAGCCTTGGAGCTGCTTTCCTTCTCCAAAAAGTCTGTCCACAACGAGACAAAACTCAGCCGCATGGGACGGCCGTCGTCCTCCCTGCTACGAGAAAAGTTGTGTGAAAGACCTGCTTGTACTTTGCGAGTATCATCCCACTCAAGCAATGCACTGATGAGCAGAAGTGCCTCGAACTTCTTGCTGTCACCACGAGGAATCTGCAAGAAATTCAAGAACACGTTCGAAATCAACTCGCGGTCCACGGTATTATCAGCTTTATTCAGTTGCTGCTTGAGCATCGACAAGGACTTTGTCAAGTGCTCGTTCAAGATGATGGCCTCATGTCTCAACTTGCCTATTATGAGCTGCTTGCTGTGCACTTCCTCCTTGAGCTCTGCAATTTTAGTGTTCTCTTCCTGGAGCTTGGCAATTTCCTCCTTGTTCTGCTCGTTGACTTCGGCCAATTTCTTAGATTGGTGTTGCGCCTTGTCTAGCAGACCTGCGAGGGTTTCCAATTCGGCGTTTTTACTCTCGATCTCTGCTCTCAACTCTTGTACAACAGACTCTGATTTAGAGGTCATGCCCTCCACTATCTTGGTGTATTGGTCAAACTCGGCATCCTTGGCCTCCACTTTTCCCTTAAGTTCCTCAATGATAAGAGCAAGGTTCTTGTTCTCCATGGAAACTTCCTCCTTGGCCAATTCAAGCTCGTTGTAAGCAGTTTTCTGTTCGTTAACTTTCTTCGTCAACCGACTGACCTCGTTCTCTAACGTGTATTTCTCGTCCTGGAACGTATCGTCCTTGATCTGGTACTCTCTTCTGAGAAGTGTCAATTGCTGGCTCAAACGGTCGCACTCGCTGTTCAAGTCGCTGCTTTCAGTCTTGAACAGGCTAATTGTTTCCGTCAACTTTCTTATTTCAACATCTTTAGATGTTGCTTGCTCTCTGAGCGTGGCCAATTCAGCGACTTGTTCCTCCTTTTCGTTAACTATCTGCGCCATCTGTTCCTTGACCTCCTCCAACTCTTCTTGGGTGGCCTTGTAATTGCGGAACATAGTCTTCATGCTAGAAATCTTTGACAAGAAACCTTCCAACTGCTCCTTAGCATCGTCTCGCTCCTTTTCTGCCACTTCCAATTTATCTTCTAACTGCTTGATTTGAGCTTCGCTTACACTATTGTCCACTGCCGATTCCAGTTTTGTCTCCAGGGTATTGTTCTTTAAAGACTCCAACTCGTGGTCCTTTTGCTCGATCTGCAATCGCAAATGGCTCAATTGTACCTGCAAGTCGGCCACTGTGTCCTGAGGTTCTGCTGCTCTATGTCCGTTGCTTTGAGGGACGAGAAGTTCCTGTTGGATTGGTTCATTCAGTTCGATTGATTCTTCCAGATCGTGTGGAAACTGAATCTCTTTTGAAATTTTCACGTTTGCGGGAATGTCTTTTTCAATAGAGGTCACTTCTCCGTTCGTTTGCTCCACCTCTTTGGGAGTTTCCACGTCGCGTATGTGCTCGATTTCACATGTTGGTCTTGATTCGTTCAACTTGTCCAGCTCTTGCAAAGTCTCCGAGATTTCAGGTTTTGCAGGCTCATTTACAACTTCCAACTCTTTTGCAGGTTCTGAAACGGCCGCCGCCTCTGTATGGCTTTCTGTTTCCAGTTCTGGTAGCACTTCTTGTGGTTCAGGTGGTTGCACCGTGCTTTCAGAGACCGGCGACTCCTCCTGCTCCCACTGAAACTCTGGTGAGCTATCGCCGTCGAGGCCTATATCTGGCCAGTCGTCCACAGCGTCTGTATCTGCCATTATTGGTTATTTACTCGACAATATACAATATGGTTAAGTGTCGAGAAGTGAGGACTGCAGGTACATAGGGTCGATCTGGGAATACTAAGTGAAACCAGTCACTATATTAAACAATTTGTTGATTGTATGGCTATTTGAAGCTTCGTCGGACAACCTTACAATAATCGACAACTCTGAGCACTGTTGCCATAGGTTCTCCAAGTGATCTTTCTACAGTATGTGAAACCACCCAGTGACTTTGTATCGTTTTTATTAAGGTGAAAGAATTCATTTTATACACGCTGAACCAACCTACCACAGCCACGACTATGTCGTAGACTTCCAGTAGTAGACATGCTCAACAATTGAGTTATGGGTTAGGATTTCGTGGCTTCATTCAACTTAAATGTTGGATGGGTACAACATGACTCTAACAGAAGCACCGAAGGTCTTTGGTGGCAAGTTCTTCTTGAAGTTGGCTCTCACAACACCGTTGTTACCGTGGGTTCTGGTAACCTTACCCCAGATGACTCTGATCTTGGTACCTCTCACTTCCTTAGAAGCTCTGTACACGTAAGCAATTCTCTTACCCAAGTAGAACTTAGCGTCCTGTGGGGTTTGAACACCGTCAATTTGAATTAAAGAAACGCTTGGGTTGGTGACGTTCTTAGAACGCTGGTAGGACAAGTGCTTACCCTTAACGTACACTGCAATGTTAGTATTGGTTTCGTCCATTGTGGACCTGCTAGACATCAAAGCTTATTGTTTGGTTCGTAATACTTATACGATCATGAATTTGGATGCTTTTGATGGATATGGCTTCGACCTTCTGGATGATTTTCTTGTTCGACTTTGGATGACTTCACCAAGTGGGATACTAGGGAAACAAAGCATTTGTGTCGTGGCAGATACGGCTCCAAGTGAAACGGAGACCATGATTTGGATATTGTAACTTTACATACATCTGTGAGATTCAGCCATTGTGTATCAGTTGATTGGTATGAAAAAAAGATTTCTTCACTAAAAAAAAGGTCAAATTTTTTCGGTGAGAGAGAGTGAGAAAATTCTGCATAGACCTGCAGAGAGACGCTCGCTTTCTCGAATATTGTAGGATTTCTCGTGGGAAACCTTTACACCAACAGTTATCTGAACAGTATGCGCCTGCATGAGGAAAGAGGATGAGAGAAAATAGTCATGTGACAATATCCAAAGCCCCAAATGATGGCACGTGATCCGATAGCCCTAGAAAATGTGATTGCGTTTATCTTACTCAACCCTTTACTATGCAGCATAACCAAAGTATACTAACCCCACAAAAACTCTACTACCAGATTATACTGAACAATTGCATGGACATGCATTTTATTACAAATAAAAGTAATTTTTCTGAATCTAACTTTATACTCTTATCTCATCTTCGGCAGCCCATTTGTCCAAGTTGACTCGCCAGTGGAGGCACAGATCGTTCTCGTACTTGGATCCCTTAATGGAGCCAGAAGGAACGTTTGCAATCGACAAGTTGGCAACGTTGGCCAAACTTATCAAGGGATCAGTTCCAGCAGGCTGGTCCTTGAGATCCACCTGGTCAAACCACCGCTGAGTCCAGCTCGTTCCCGACTCCTTCTCGGTTGTTCTCATTTCTCTCTGATCGTTCTCAATGAGAGACTTCTCCTTGTGGATCAAATCGTAGTCGCCACCCTTGATGGCCTCGGCTACTTTGAACCACGCCTTTCTCGACTCTAACTCATTTTGCTCCTCAATAGGCTTGACTGTCAATTGTTCGGGCGACTTAACCTTGGCGTCGTAGAACAACTCGGAGCTGCTGGTTGGAGCGACAGATCCCTTGCCAATATACGACTTGGAGGACCACTGGCCACTGATGGTGACAAGAGCATTCTCCTTGTTGGCACTGGATAACTTATCCTTGTAGATTCTGGCCTTGAATGTGTTTTTCTTTCCGGAGAAGTATCCTCTTCCTGAATACTCGATTACTGTGAGGCATCCGGACGAGCTCTGGATGTATGAAGTTCCCTCCAATTCTACAAATGGCGATGCCGTGATAAGACCCTCAATATGCAATGGTGGGAGTGTGATCAAGTAGGTCTCGTTGAGGTCTTTGAACTCCAAAAGTGCATGGCCATACTGCTTCACATTGATCGAAGTGGTGCTGATGGTGGCTCGGATGCCGTTGTACCCCTGGAAAAGCATGTTGTTCTTCTCGTTAATGATGGCGTATCCAGTCACAGGAGGGTGGTGGCTCACCTGCTCGCTCAAGAGCACAGTTTCGCCCAACCTCTGTTCCTGCGACTTGTCCTCCCACTTACCGATGAAAACCTCGCCCATAAATGGGTTCAAAGGCTTCTTCTCTGAGCCCATGCTCTCGTTTCTGGAACAGTACTGAGACCGCAATGTAGAAATAAACCATTTGGTCACGGCAATGATCCTCTTTACGGCCATAGCAGACTTCACCTCGGGACTTCCGTCACCCGTGATGAAGTTTGGTTCCAACAAGAGGTCGGGATGCTCTCCCCAGTACTGGGAATACTCTACCAAAGATGTTGGAGATAAAATGAATGGGGGCGCCGTCAACGAAGACAAGTCGCCGTTGAAAGTGGCTATGGACTTGAGGAACGACTTCCACGATGCAGTCAGAGCCATGACGGAAACCTGGAATGTTCTGTGAAATGCTGGGAAGTGGATAGCAACACCACCATTGAGTACGACGAATACGACGAGTAGGAGCCAGTGGAAGCCTAATAGTATGGGGAGGTATGGGTGTCTTGCATGAGATCACGCACTTAGTAGTTAGGGCCGGGCCGAAATAGAAGCTTGGCCGTTCAGTTTCAGTATGGAGAGCGAAAATTTGTTGAGAGAGCAGCAAGTGAAATAAACTAAGCTTTTTGTTGTTGTTTTTGTTTTGTTGAACAAAATTTTTCATTTCACTTTTCTTTGATTTACTAGAAGCATTCACCTTTTGGTCTCTCGGATTATGTATGAAAACAAGTCTGAACCTTCCACTACCCAAATTGAGTAATTTTGAGGCTCATCACATGATTAAAGTTCATTCAGTAGCTGCTAATATTCGTATTGTAATCAATCGATTATCCTGTAGGTATATACTTTAGACTTATAACCTATCCGTATTATATCCTTTAGTTCTCTTTATTTCTATCTGTCCCTTTTCAAAAAGTGGGCAGACCTACGGCTTGAAATGGATTTTTCAAGTGAGATCTTCTATGATAACGTTCTGAGATACCCGTAAACCCGAAACCTTATTTACGGTTTCACCATCTTGATTTGCCAATTATGGGAGATTTAGTTGCCGAGTTATGGCACAGTTTGGTGCTTCGGCCATAAGAACTTCGAATTACCCGTATCATTCTCCTACACTGGCTTCTCAATTCTTATCGCACTTGTTCAGTAGACATCAGTACCTCTTATACTCTGAGAATCAATACAAACTACTTCAACCACTGGATGGTTCGGATAGGTGTACTCCACGTGATTAGCGACCAGCGACGGAAAAGAACCGTGATGTTGCTTCTTGCTGGAAAGTGCCCTCGCCACTAACCTTTAAATTAGTGAGACACTTTTATGGACGGAGGTGTGGGTGTTTCTCCCTGACGATCGGTTTGTAGACTGTGAGATAGGCAATTTTGGGTTATTGCGTGTACAGTTCAGTGAGAGTGTTACAGTACTTTGCTTGTATTAGTGTAATTATTTCGGTAGCAATTCAAATAACAATAGCGGATGACAAAGTTGAAATTTTTATTGATTGGATGTGAGAAATAATAGAAAATGAATCGGGACTACAATCGCTTTTGGCAAAGAGACAGAAAGTTGCACATTGCAACTCTGATAATGTTCGGCCATATATCTTGCAACATCGATGTAAATTCCTATTTATTATTGTTTTTTAAGTCCTTATGTTCTGTTCTTCTTTTACACGCTCTCTAGAGCTTAATGTAAACTCCCTTCTTGTTCAACAAGATACCCAACCCAGTCCACGAGAGCGCATAAATGATGAGTATCACATAGGACATTCCTGTGCCCACCTCCAAAGTGTTAATGGTCATGTTTACAAGTCCTGTGGTCAAGTTAGCGACGAGGAAGAGTGCAAGTCCATTGTTGTTTATAGCATCAAGAATCGATGAATGGAATGGCCCAACCAGCTGCTCAACCAAGTCGTATCCCAAAATGAAAGCCGAATTGTAGCTCACAACCCACATGACATATGGCAAGTTGGCAAGTCGGCGTGAGATGCTGCCAGTGGCCCTTGATTCCTTAGCAAAGTAGAAAATGCCAAACGACACAATCGTGGTAATGCTGAGACCTCGAGTGGTGGAAACAGTCAACCACTTGTTAGGTCTGGATCCCGATTTGATACCTAACAAATTGTTAGGGGTCTTACGCAGAGTCAACACGAAAGAACCAAGACTCTGGCCAAATATGAATATGCTCAAGTATCCAATGAACGAGAAGACACCCTCCTTGTTCATAGTCAACAAGTTTTCTCTCCTGTTACTAGGATCGAGAATGAAGCGTGTGAGTGAAGTGCTTTGGAGAAGAGCCTCGTAGAGAGCACCAATGGCCAATGCAACAAAGTAACGAGGCATATAATTAAGCACAGGGTCGAGGATTCCCAAAACGATTGGCAAGAGACCAAGCGTCATGAAGAAATTCCAGTGGATTCCATACTCAGTCTCATGTTCCTGGTACTCGAGAGATTTCACCGAAACTAACCTGATCAAGCCGAGCACTAACACTGGCAATGCCTTCACGGTATTATGGTA
This sequence comes from Sungouiella sharkensis, assembly GCA_030567015.1. Lineage (NCBI taxonomy): Eukaryota > Fungi > Ascomycota > Pichiomycetes > Serinales > Metschnikowiaceae > Sungouiella > Sungouiella sharkensis. The sequence goes on along the minus strand of JAJLRN010000019.1, from coordinate 103,276 downwards.
GATCAAACGGAAGTAGGACTTGTTTTTCTGTGGAGTGACCAATGCCTTCTTGATAACCGATCTGGAGTTTGCAAGGCCCATAGAAAACACAAACAGTCCAACACCCATGTCCATTAGAGAGGTTCCCCAAGTTTCAACTTTGGCAAAACGTCTAGGAAAGACATGGAAATCGACCGCCAAAATGGCCAAATTAGTGATGATCATCATGTGTGCACGGTACGCGGTAATGAATGGTTTCTTGGGAAGTAATTCCGTCTCTGGCTGTTTCTGGCTGTTTCTAACCAGCTTGGATTTGTGGTTAGCAGTCGCCATTTTGTATATTAGAACTATCCCAGCAGGCACCAATGCGTGGGTATACAATTTTGCCGTCTGGCTGCTGAAGATCGTGATGGACTGTAGCAACAACAAAACGTCAAAGTAGAACTCAAGCAAGAACACCACTGGCTGGCCATTAAGTACTTCCATCGAAGGAAGAGCCCATTTCTTCACCAAAGAGTGAGAAAAAAAAGCTGCCAACGCGATTGCAGTGACCGCATAGATCTCCCCGATCAGGCCGCCTGAGAGGTTCGACACAAACTGCTCTTTTTTTTCTTTTAGAGACATCAGGTACTTGTAGATCTACACAGTAGATTTGGTACGCACCAGTAAGCTAGACGAGGTTGCACCCGTACACCGCAGTCCAGCCACACTTAGCCAGTTACAATATTTCTTCTCTGAAGGGGTGTACAATTCTGGGGAAAATAAGAATTTATTCTGCGAAAGATCTATTTATCTGTTTTTTTGATTTTTGATTTTTACCCCGATTTCTGCGTGTAGTGATACCACCTGCTATGTGCGAACCGATTCCATAGACTCTACGGAGCAGTTGGCTGCAACGAAACCAATAAAGAATTATAAGTCATCAAATTTACACGGTCCACTTTGTAACCATCAAAATCCGATTTGCACAATCTTTTTGAGCTTTTAAACTCCATTGGCCACTTAATGTGGGAACCCATTTACCCAGAACAGAAAGTACCCTTACTTGGTGCGAGCTATCTGCCAGACCAGTTTTAGATACTACATTTTCTAGATAGTGTGCTACCAAAAAAAACTCCTATCAATGGAAGAACCTACCACGCCGGATTTTTCCAGTAGAAGTGATAGCGACAGCATGCTTCTGGCCTCTAAGGACACTGCGTCACACTCGCTTACATCTCTAGGGTCGCCGTTTTCTGAAAGCGATGTGGAATTGCCAACAAAGCCAAAAGACTTGGAGGTGCCGTCTCAGTTGAGCCTCGAGGGAATAACATTCTCGGACTCGGAGTTGCTCAGGGACAGAGAAACTATCGGTAGCGTACTCTACTCGAGTGCGCTGGAGTCCGAGTCGCAGTTTCAGCAGAGACAGCCTAGTGGGCTTCGACGGAAGAAAACAGATGGCTCGCTGACACCGTCGCCACTCCTATCGCCTAAACCGAGGAAGAAGGTGAGGCGGAAATCTCGAAACTCAGAGGTTCCATCAGAGAGATCACATCGTTCTGAACATTTGGGCATTGGGTACACCCTGACTCCGGCTACAGGCAAAATCTTTCGTAACTTGTTGATCTTGGAGGAGAGTCTCCGACAGCAGACAATCCAACAGAGGAAGTTGAGAAGGAAGTATTTGACGTTTCTCTCGTTTCTCTGCTCGTTGATTGCGGCCATATCACATCACTTATACTTCAACGAGCATCTGGGTACTTCTCGTGTAGTTCTCCAGTTGATTCTACTAGCACTATGTGTCACGCTTCTATTGTACCACTTATCTGGTGAATACCAAAAAACAATTGTGCTCCCGAGAAAGTTTCTCTCTTCAACGAATAAGGGACTTCGTCAGTTGAATGTTAGGTTGGTGAAGATCAAAAACACCTTTGCAGACTCCACTGCAGATCTCACCAGAGAGTTTGGGTTGTTCTTGTGTACTATGGGACTCAAGTTCGTTCACACAGCATTCCCATGGACCATTCAAAACCCAAACTCGAAGCTAGAGGTATGGTTGGTATCTGCCCAGCTGCATTGTCAGCCACGGTTTGGGCTCAATGACGTTAAACTCGTATTGATGCCCAGAAGTTTCAGCACCGATATCAGAGAAGGTTGGGAACTCTACAGAAATGAATTTTGGATCAATGAGGGTATGAGAAGAAGAAAGAACATGATGGCATTTGTTCCTTCCGCTTCTACTCCTGGTGATGCAGAAAAGAAAGCTGTCAAGAAGGAGAGGAAGGAACGGAGAAAGAGGAAATATTCCGTAGCCACGCCACAAGGAGTGCTTACAGAGGAAAATCTTCATGCTTTAGGCTCATTGGGCTCGGTGAGTCCTGACTCGCTCTCTCCTTACCAGTCCAACTAGTCTGTGCTACAAATAATAATACTCATGTGTCATGAATAAAGTTTCTACGGTTATTTTCTGGAAATGTACTGCGCCACATGTCTACCAAATACAACACACTCGAGAAGTGAGCTGCCTCCTAGTCTGTTGCCACCATGGACGCCGCCACTGACTTCTCCAATTGCGAAAACATTCTCCAAAGGTCCCTTATCTGTAATCACCTGTGCGTTTTTGTTGATTTGAATTCCTCCCATGGCAAAGTGCAAGACTGGAGTGACAAAACCAAAATAGAAAGTATCTCCAATTTCATTTCCGCAATGACTTCTTCCGTACGAGTCTCTATTTTCTTTTTGCATGTTATACTTGGCAAGAGTAGCCTTAATTGCGCTTTCGCTGATCTGGTGACCACGAATCTCTTTGAGTTTCTCCAAGAGATCAGAGGCACTTCCTTTGAACATCACCAGTTGAGAAAGGTAGAAATCAATGTGGGATTTTGCCTTTTCGTAATCCTCCTCACCAACCACTATCGCAGCTATTGCTGGTTCGTCTTCTTCGATTGTGCAGTGGGAAATTATTGCCTCGGTGACTTCATCTCTGGTCTTCAACTCATTGACAAATCTGCTACCATCCTTCAGCGAAATAAGAATTCCTCCAATGCCTCTGATAAGCTCACCACATAAGAACTTCCATTTACTGTTGACAGTGGAAGAGTCTTTCAACTGGACGAACCCGGTAGGGTGGACCTGGATCTGGTCCATGTGAATGAGTCTTGCTCCCAAGTCCCTTTCCGCAATTTTTTGGCCATCACCAGTAGTCTGTTGACCGTTGGTCAGAGGAAGACTTAAAAGATCAGGTCTGTAACGCTTAATCAAACTAGATGAGCCGGTGAAATCAGCAGAGAATCCTCCTGTAGCGAGAACAATGTTCTTCCCAAGTACTGAAGTTTTTCCATTTGCAGAGCTTTTGACTTCAATTCCCACGACCTTAGAGTTCTCCTTGATAAGCTTCACTAGCTGACATTGTGTCATGATCTCCACATTCTGAGCTTCGTGCAACTTCTTGGAAAGTGCGGAGATAATAGCAAATCCAGGAGGTAGTTTGCCGCTTCCCCTGTGAGTTCTGGCATGCGAGTGTCCTCCCAAGATGGCCACTGACGACAAATCGACGTTGTTTTCGTCTGCTAACCAATGAATAGCATCCGCAGAGTTTTGCGTGAGTATGTCCACCAATTCCGGACTGGACAAGCCCTTGCCTGATTTTAGTGTGTCTTTAATAAAGAAATGAACAGAATCGCCATCCGATTTATCCTGGAACCTTGTAGGGACCCCATTGATACCCGAGGATGCCTTTGCTGAATTTCCTCCAAGCCTATCGGATTTCTCCACGAGAGCCACAGAAAGACCCTTCGACAGGAGTTCTAGGCTGGAGGTTAAGCCTGCCAATCCCGAGCCAATGACAATTGCATCGAAAACCTTATTATTTGACAGCATGTGGCGGGCGATTTGCCTTGTTCCCACGAGATTCTTCAATATCGACGCTATGATGAGAAGTACTGAAATATAGACAAAAAGTCTGACGATGCGTACGGTGATGCTGAGTATTTTCGATGATTTCTCTTCAATGCGAGACTTGCTGAGTTAAAAGTCTCGGGAAAAGAGTATGTAGATGTTAATTTCCCGGGCATCAGCTAACGTAGATAGACATCAGCCAACGAACTTTCGTTATGTGCCCTGGGAGAATATACGAGGGAGATTGTTCAGTTAGTGCTGAAGAGAGGGAAAGAGTCATATTTGGTGGTGAGTACAAATGATTCAAAAGTCTCAGAGCATGGTAGAGCATTTGATTTCTAGTTAGTTGTGGATGAAATTGTGTTTTCCAGGCTCAATTGTGAAAAGTCAATGAATCAGTATGCGGAGTTCTCAAGGCAAGATAATTGAAGCTATTATTCTAGAAGACCAGAGCCTTGTGTTCGCAGCAGAATATACTGGACTAAATTTTACCGTGTTTGTAGAAAGATATGAAGCTCTGCGAGACAGCATCACATTCACTTGCTCAATTTTTCAACAGATTGCTCACTGTTTGATGCTAACAAACACGATTCCTGGCTCCGTCACAACCATCAGACTGGAAGTCCCGAAAAACGAAGAAAACTGACAACGATTGGTCTCTATAAATCTTTTACATACTCCAAACATTATTTCTTCTCTATCACCTGGTAGAAGCTACCCCCATCATTTTGAATATATTAACTCTGAGGCTGGCCAAAGAGACTGAGACCACTATGTCTATAACTCTAGTTGCGCCAGAAAGACAGAATAAGGTTTCCATTTGCCTTTCTTTTTTTTTTTTTGGAAACTATTTATGTATATTTGGTGCTTACCTATTTTTCTTACTTTTGTAGACTGTTTATGTATATTTGGTGCTTGCCTATTTTTCTTTAACACCAGTCTTGACTCCACATCTACCAATTACTCATCATATCCAGTACATTAGCTACTCAACACATCCAGTACACCACGACACAAAGTAATTGAAAAAATAAAGTTAGCTATTAAACAATTCAAGAAAGGAGTCTATTCAGAACTATTTTCTTATCTCTAGTACCCTAATCATGCCTAATAATATTACCTTCCCTTGTGAAATTGGCAGTTCTCTCCTGCAGGTAGTCACACGATAACAACACGCTTCTCGTCCTCTAGATCTATATTCTCAAACCTCAAATCTTCACTTCAGCAAGTTTCACATTTGAACTTCTCATAAATTCAGTATGACTGCCTCGTCCAACAACAGGCAGCCAAACCCGCAGGCTAACCAGAATACCCATAGACCCATACAAAACCACAATATACCGCGTCCTGCCAAAAACGGCTCCAATGGCGGAAATCTGCATAATTCAGGCAACACTAAGGGCTTCAACCTGGTTTCATATACACGCGAAGAGGAAATAAGGATTCAGAGAGCACTCAACAAGGTATTGGGCCCAGAATATGTGAGTTTCCGTCCCGGAGGAGGCGGTCAGAATGTGTCATATATCGAAGGATGGAAAGCTCTAAACCTAGCCAACGAGATCTTTGGCTTCAACGGATGGTCTTCCCAACTCATCAGTGTGCAAGTCGACTTCATGGACTCCCACGGATCTGGAAGAGTCTCATTGGGGCTTTCTGTCGTTGTGAGAATCACGATTAAGGATGGAACATTCCACGAAGACTTTGGGTATGGATTCATAGAAAACGCCAAAAACAAGGCGATGGCGTTCGAAAAATGTAAAAAGGAAGCATTCACAGACGGTTTGAAGCGGTGTCTACGCTGCTTCGGTAACGTCTTGGGTAACTGCCTTTATGATAAAACCATCATTGCCAAGATGCAAAAGGTCAAGTTGCCTCCTTCAGAGCTAGAGCATGACGATTTTCACAGAGATCCGCTTGTATTGAAGCGGGAAAGAGAGAAACTGATGCAAGCTGCGAGGACTCTGGTGGCCAAGACACTCCCTCCGCAGCCTAGTGCAAATGGTTCTAATTCACATCAGAATCTTCCACGCAACATAGCAACTCCAGTAGAGAAGGTGCCAAATGTGGTTAAAGGCTACGATTTAGCAGACTTTGATGATCTGTTCCAGTTCAGCGACGATTTACCTGGCGACGATGGCGGCGAACTTAACGATAGACTAGATGATTACGAACTTGAGTTGTTGCTGCGAGGAGGAGAGAAACCAGAGAATGAAGAGTCCAAACTGACCAACTCAGATACGACTTTGGGAAACACAGATACAACCATGACAGAAACTCCGAGTCAGGTGTTTTTCACCAGTTCCAAAAAGGCGTTGGAGGTACAGCAAACTACAGACCAGTTAAACGTTCCGCAATTTGACCATAAGTTCGTATCCAAAAGCGTCAGGCGCACGGTGGACCCATCTAAATCTGTGAAAATCAGACGGAACGATCTCCCCACAGCATATACCCCGAGCCAAATGAATCGCACCAAGGTGACATCCCCCAGTCTTCCGTCAGATCCGCAGATTGGGAAGCGTCCACTTGGCATGCCACCGTCACAGCGTCAACCATCGAAGCGGCTTCACAAAGAACTTAGCGAAACGGGAGAGAAAGAGAATGAAACACGCGCTGAGTCCCTATGATCCCCCAATCTTGGCTACTTGCTGGTATGTGCATTACAGACCTGAGGTTGAGATTTGGAGTATAGAAATTGCATAAACCAATCTATTCAAGCTGACACCAAGGAAGCGTGCAATTCCACCTAATATACGCACCTCCAAAGCGTACCAAGTAACAACCATTTCTTCTACTTAAACATACGTGATGCTGTTGTCAACAGCTTATTACTTCCCCACGCTAACTACAACCTGCACACGATTAGAATCAGCTACAACTTTCTTCCTGATGACCAGAAACCTCTCCAGCGTGACGCCGCTTCTAGCGGTTCCTGGTCCTTTCAATGAGTATCCAGACGAGTATGATCCAAAGCTGGCCCAATTGGCTTTGTCTTCCACAAAAATCTTAGTGGTAGGTGCTGGAGGCCTTGGCTGCGAGATTCTTAAGAACTTGGCCCTAGTAGGCTTCAAAGATATACATGTAATCGACATGGACACTGTGGATGTGTCTAATCTTAACAGGCAATTTTTGTTCCGTGCTGCTGATGTGGGCCGGTCCAAAGCCGACACGGCAGCCACATTTATCCGGGCCAGAATGAGAGATCCACTGTTACAAATCACCTCTCATTTCTGCAAGATCCAGGACAAAAGGCCAGATTTCTACCAGCAGTTTGGCGTGGTCATCTGTGGGCTAGATAATGTCGAGGCCCGACGGTGGATTAATGCGTTGTTGGTGGGGTTTGTGGACGCAGACATGAACAACTTGATCCCACTAGTTGATGGCGGCACTGAGGGTTTTAGAGGCCAGTCGAGGGTGATCCTACCCACAATAACATCATGTTTCGAATGCACCCTAGATATGATTTCGCCCAAAACTACATATCCAGTATGTACTATCGCCAATACTCCGAGACTTCCGGAACATTGCATTGAATGGGCTAGCCAGCTAGAGTGGCCCCGGTTGTTCCCTGGAAGAAAATTCGATGCCGACGTCCCAGAGGATGTCGATACAATGCACAGCCTTGCCCTCGCACGTGCAAAAGAGTTCGGTATCGATAATGTGACTCGAGAGTTGACTTTGGGTGTGGTGAAGAATATCATTCCTGCTATTGCGTCCACCAATGCTATCATTGCAGCCTCGTGTTGCAACGAGGTTTTCAAGATTGTCACGAGTTGCAACCCAATCCTAGACAATTACATGATGTATTCTGGCGACGACTCTATCTTCACATACACATATGCTCACTCCAAAAAGCCAAACTGCGCGGTTTGTGGAAGCAAAGTCAAGCATATTCGTGTGTTGAATTGGTGGACACTCCAGAACTTCATCGATGACTTGGGGTCGAAGCAGGAGGTCATGTTGAAAACACCATCTGTGAGTACTGCCCGGTCAAACTTGTATATGAGACAGCCGGCATTTCTTGAGGAGCAGACCAAAGCAAACCTTTCAATCAAGCTACACAAGTTAGTCGATCTCGGAGAAGAAATTTTGGTCACCGACCCAAATCTCCCTATATCCATAAAACTCATCATCGATTCATTTGACGGACCCGATGAGCAACCAGAGGATATTAGTTCCCTACTCAAGTCATAAAATTTCCATAACTTTTCATTCATGATCATTGCATCTGGGATGCAGCGATGCTATTTAATCGACAAACTTTCGATTCTTTATAAGAATAGATTCTAAAACTGCTTCATCTCGCCAAGCACCATGTTGTTGAACTCGTCAATGTTGTCCAAATAGATATGGTGACCTGCGTTTTCTATCTCGCAAGTGGTGCTTCTTGTAGGGTCGCCAGACACGCTGTTGACGATTTTCGAGCACAACTTGCCTCCCTCTTTATCCATCCAGTCTTCTTGTCCATAGCACCACAGTAACTTACACTGAAGCTTGTGGATGCCTCTCTCGATGAGTGGATGTCTAGCTTCAGCACCGGGTGCAAGAAGATAATTCAACATATACTCACCGGACCCGCGGCTTTGAAATATGCCATATGCGTACTTGTGAAGCAATGTGGCCTCGTTTTCTGGAAGATTTGCAAACCTTCGAGAGGACCACATACTCACAAGTTTGGAGCCAAGTGGGCCGGCCTTTCTCACCAAAGTAAATGGAGAAATGTTCTGCTCCCACAACTTGGCAAAGTAAGCAGGAACAGGGACCTTCTTTCTGTGTTTGATCACGGCACCCGGCGACACCATGAGCATTTTCTTGCAAAAATGAGGCTCTCTGCGAATCCCATAGGTGGCCATGAGGTATGCACCCATGGAATGAGCCATGACCAAGTTTTTCAGCGGACTCTTGTCCAAACGACGTAAGCGAAACCACTCGTGCGTAGAATCGTGGAACCAGTCTTCCACGGATTCGAGCGAGTCGGCTGTGAAATTGGGCCTGGACGAACATCCATATCCCAAGAGGTCGATCGAATGCACCACCCAATTATCCAACAGAGAAATAGCGTCGAAATTCTTCAAAAAAAAGCCTAGACCACCTCCATAGCCGTGAACCATAATAAGATGATTACATTCTTCATACAACTCCTCCTTCTCGGCGATACTCTTGTTCTGAAAGGACGGTGGGTAGATGATAAACTCGTTGATGTCATATCCTGAAGAAAGCCGAGTTTCTACCACCTGTGCCTGCCGTCCGGAGGCGTCTGCCTCGGGATAGAACGGCAAAGTTGCCAACAAGTCGTGCTGGAACTTGAGCGGGTTTTCTCTATTCGCATAGTCTTCAATCAGCTGCGAAATCGAGAGAGGGAAGTTTGTGGAGAATAGCTTACTCAACGGCACCGACGTCGGATGCGTAGGCCGTCTGTATTTTGTCACAGCGGCCTTCTTCTTCACGGGCAGCACTTCGGCTTTTTCCTTGAGTTTCTTAGTCCGGTTTCGGAACTTCTCCAAACTGTGGAAAACTCCACCCATACTTGGGCTGGAGACATTCGGTCTGGGCAGGCACGATGAAAGTTGACGAACAGCAACGAACGACATCATTACGACGACATCGAATGGCGAGCTTTTATGGCTACAGAGCACAGAAGATAGATAAAGAGTTGTTCTACACCAGGGCTCCAGACGAAAACGTGATGGAGGTTTGGGCACTGTGCAGAATTGGAGAAAGCCAGGCCAAAAAAAAGAACGAGTAGTGAACAAGAACCCTCGGGGAGAGGGACAAAGATTCATGAAATGAATGAGTAAAAATAAAAATGGTATCAGAAGAATCGGAAGAATCGGAAGAATCAGAGTAATTGAGAAAACAGACGGGCCACGAAACCCCTAATACGAAAGACAAACGCAACTCGCCCTACTTGTGGCTGCCAATGTCGCCTGATGATGCCTGATCGCACCTGAGCTCACAACTGGCTCTTTCGAGAGGGGATGCACTTCTACCGAACAAGTGTTTATTGTGAGACGGCTGCTTATGGATAGGCGAATGCTTTTCGCACGCCGCTAGCCTGTACCTGAGTTGGTAGAAAGTTAGCCGTTGGTCCATGAGAATCTTTTGTAGATGTTGTGGGTGCACGGTAAACCCAGTTCGCTAGTCTGTTGAGGGGCAATCGACTGCCTTGCCGGTTGCTGGGTCCGTGAGTATTTCGTGACTGGCTAGTAGCATTGTATGTACTGTAGGACTCAAGTTCGGGAATGGGTTTTGCACGCTATGGAAGCAGTCTCTGCTTGGCAGTGATGTACTGTGGGTAGTGTATCCTTAAAATGAGGCGAGAATTCAGAAAATAAGAAAATTTTTAAATACAATGATAATCTCACAAGCTGAAATCAGCTCCACTTGAGCCGACCTGCCCAACCACACACAGGTGTAAAAGTTTTTTTTCTTACCCGCCATAGGCCCAATCGCTTATTGTACTTCAATCCTGTAGCAAGATAGGCCATCAGGAAGGCAGAGGACATATTCATAGAAAGAATAACGAATCTAGCTGCAACCTCTCAACTGTACCAATCACAGGCAGCAGTGTCATGCAAGTTCACAATGAGGGACTTTATGTCAATGCATACTGTGTGCAGAAACGCGCTGTTATTGGTTGTATTTACCGAGCGTCGGTGCCCAATTTTATCAGATTCATCTGCTCCAACGAGGTGCGTCAGATCTTTATATATAAGTGGCCCCCTTGAGTCATTTAAATTTCCCTTTTCTCTTTTTTTTCTCAGCCTGTTCTTTCATTCCATAGGGGGATTTTACTATTGTTGCGCAAGAAAAAATGAGAGCAATTTCCGTTTTCATCTTCTCTTTAATCTCCAGCCTTGTTGCTGCCGAAACTCACACTTGGTATTTTAAAACCACTTGGGTGAATGCCAACCCAGATGGTGTTTTTGAGCGTCCTGTTATTGGCTTCAATGACTCGTGGCCATTGCCTATTTTGAAAGTTAAGAAAGGTGACACTGTAAACTTGTACTTGACTAACGGTTTTGATGACAGAAACACCACTTTGCACTTCCACGGTATGTTCCAGAACGGTACAACCCAGATGGATGGTCCAGAGATGGTTACTCAATGTCCTATTGCGCCTGGTGACACTTTCTTGTACAATTTCACCGTCGCTGATCAAGTTGGTACTTACTGGTACCACTCGCATACCGCTGGTCAATATGGTGATGGTATGAGAGGTGTTTTCGTTATTGAAGAGCAGGAGCAGGAAGACTACCCCTTCGAGTTCGATGAAGAAGTCGTCTTGTCCATTGGTGAATGGTATCACAACAAGGCCGACGTTTTGATCCCCAAGTTTTTGAACAGATACAACCCTACTGGTGCTGAGCCCATTCCACAGAACACTTTATTCAATGATACTAGAAACAACACTTGGAAGGTTGAGCCTAACAAGACCTATTTCGTCAGAATTGTTAATGTGGGTGGTTTCGTCTCTCAATACTTATACATGGAGGACCACGACTTTGAGGTTGTTGAGGTGGATGGTGTCTACGTTGAGAAAAACACCACCAGCATGCTCTACATCACAATTGCCCAACGTTATGGTGTGTTGATTCACACTAAGAATGAAACGGACAAGAATTATGCTTTCATGAACAAGATCGACGACGACATGTTGGATACAATTCCTAGCGATTTGCTTTTGAACTCCACCAACTACATTGTCTACAACGAGGAAGCTGAATATCCTGATCAGTACTATGTTGATGAACTTGACTTCTTGGATGACTTTTACTTGAAGCCAGTCTCTAACACGACGCTTTTGGACGAGGCTGATCACGCTATTACCATCGACGTTGCCATGGACAACTTGGGTAACGGTGTCAACTACGCTTTCTTCAACAACATCAGCTACGTCACTCAAAAGGTGCCAATTATCGGTACTGTCTTGTCTGCCGGTGAGTATGCCACCAACTCATACATCTACGGAAATGTGAACGCTTTTGTCTTGCAAAAGGATGACATTATTGACATTCGTCTTAACAACTTGGATACTGGTAAGCATCCATTCCACTTGCACGGTCACACTTTCCAGTTGATCGAGAGAGGCGCGGCCGTTCCAGACACCATGAGCCCCGTGTCTTTCAACCCAGACAACCACACTGCTTACCCAGAGTACCCAATGATCAGAGATACTGTCTATGTCAACCCACAATCCTACATTGTGTTGAGATTCAAGGCTGACAACCCAGGTGTGTGGTTCTTCCACTGTCACATTGAGTGGCATTTGGAGCAAGGTTTGGCTGTTGTGTTGATTGAGGCTCCAGAGGAGATGCAGAAGCAGGAATCCCAGCAGTTGACTGACAACTTTAAGGAAGTCTGCAAGAACGTCGGTGTTAACATCACCGGTAACGCTGCTGGCAACACTGTCAACTTCTTGGACTTGACTGGTGCCAATGTGCAACACAAGGCTTTGCCAGCTGGCTTCACTGCCAGAGGTATTGTGGCCTTAGTATTCTCCTGTATTGCTGGTATCCTCGGTATCGCCGCTATTGCCTTCTACGGTATGGCTGACGTCAAGAACATCGAGGAGACAGTCATCAGAGACTTGGACGTCGAGATCGATCTTGAAGACGAAGAAGAAACCTCTGAACTTCTCGTTGAGAGTCGTCGTGCGTCCCACCAAAATTGAGTGTGCAAATGATCTGATTTGGACGCTACAGAAACATGTGCTGGGTTGCAACGTGTAACCAGTGTTGGGCTATTTTTAATAATTGTGTGTGTGTGTTGAACCGTCCCAAGGCTGCCATGTTGCGATCACTGTTATGAACAGCGTTTCTGCGTTCCAGAGAAGATTGGCAAATTTTCCCTATATTCTGTAAAGAACGGCTCGACTATTTTTTTTACCCCTATTATACTCCCCCTACCCCTTCAATTTTTATATCTTATAAACTATTATTCCGTGTGATTGATCTGTAGTGAGAATACTTCTATCCCATCATTAATAGGCTACATTCGCACCCATATATTGCACACACCTAAAGTAAATTCGAATACTCACTTCTTGAACCTGTACCGAGCCTACCATACTGTATAGATGTCCTACATCTGTCATATCTAAACCATTCAACCAGAAATTAATTAACCAATTAAAAACCATGTTTGAGGCGGTTTATATTGCAGACCGACAGCACAATTTGGTCTATGAGTACCTTGTGCTGCTGTATGCGCCCGGGTTCAAGTCTCTCATGAACGGGATCCGGTCCAAGTTCGGAGACTTCGACGAAGCCAATCCTCAGTCACTAATTGAGATCAATGAGGAGTACTTTGTGTGTTCACAGGCAACGAAGAACCTCTACATCTACTTGTTATGTCTGCTGCTGCTTTACCGGAGCAGAAATAGCTACAATCCATTGATTCCGTTTGTCTTGATCAGTCGATTGATCGAAGTCATGAAAGAGTACTTTGGGACTCCGCTTGCATCGACGAAGATTGACGCTAATAACGACACGTTGACTTTGCTCATAAATGAAATGATAGATGACGGCATTCCCAACATCACCGACTTCAACAGGTTGAGGGACTTGGTGCTGCTGAAGAGCTTTCTCTCGAAGATTTTGAGCACAAGTAACGACTTGGCTGCTGCCGCCACTCACAAGTCCTTAGCGTCGCTTCTGAGTGTCGCATCGACTTCGAGAACGGACACAGAAATCATCCCATGGCGGAGATCCAACGTTAAGTACACCAACAACGAGATGTTTGTGGATGTGGTGGAGGAGGTCAGTGTGACTTTGAGACCCAAGAGAGGCCGCAAGTCCGTCTCCTCGAGCCAAAATTTTGATTCTGCTTTTTACTCATTGTCCAATCTCACTTCAAGTCAGAGGCTTGTGCCAGTCACAGGAACAATCAGTGGTAAAATTGACTGTCTCTCTCATATCAGTGGAGTTCCACAGTTACAGATTCTCCTCAACCTGGCCTCTACATACATAGAGGCCCCTCGATTCCATCCGTGCATCAAGCTTGAAAACTGGGAGAGATCACGATCCCTCTCGTTCATTCCACCTGATGGCCAGTCTACCTTAATGACTTACATGGTTGATTTAGATGTGCTTCCGGAAAAGACCCAGCTCAGTATGCTTGGCCTCCTTGAATTCGATTGCCAGCAAAACCTTGGACTTCATCAGAACGAATTTGAGGTCAGAATCATTGCTCTGAAGCAACAATCTGTGTCCAAGATTGAAAGTATCACCGTGGAGATGTTTGCCTATGAACCTTCTCCATGTGACGAGGTGGAAAATAATCCTGAGGAATCAAATGCCGTTAGCAACATCAAGACAATTAGAGTGACTCACGGAGACTTCAACTACAAAGGTGACGGCAAGGGAGAGTGGACCATCAAAAATTTGTCTACGGGCAACCAGCCGGTCTTCCGAGGCATAATTGCAACTAGAGGAGCGAAGGGAGACTTTTCGGAGAACTCCTCAAGCACATCGCTACATGAGAACTTGATAGATACAGATAAGGCATCGCCCAAGGCGGTATCACCATTATACTATAATGTTTCATTCACATACAAGGGGAACGTGCCAAGCGGGTTGAGGGTGGACAGTCTCAAGGTGATAAGTGTCAAAGGATTGGGGGATTCGGTCAAGCCCTACAAAGGTGTGAAGTACATCACCAAGACTGGGGACTTCACCATCCGTCTGAGATGAGTGGGAGATGGTTTCGACATTGTATTGATGGACATAAGTATAACAGATAGAGCCCTAATTCAAAAGATGCTCTCTCGTGGAATCACTGGATCGTCCTATGTGTTAATAGAGTCTGTTATGGCAATGTATTGAAAACGACACTTACTAGTCGGACTTCTTACTCTTCTTCAACTTCTCCTTCTGGGCATTTTTCACCAACACATTTCCCACGAACGTTCCAACACCCAAAATGGCCAACACAAGGAGCAATAACGGCAACTTGATGGCATAGTCTCTTGGGAGGAAAAAGCTCTGGAGAATGTTATCGTCATCTAGGAATGGCAACAAAAACACCCAGGCGGTGTAGTAGGAGAAAACACCAGTCGCAACAGCAAGCATTGCCAATCCAATAAATTTATCACAAGACTGTTGTTAGTATACTGTCTATGGGTATCATTTGGAGAAAGCGAACGTACCATGTCAGCTGTAGTCAACAGTTGGTGGAGTGCAACTTGTCAGTTACGTGTTCCCCCATTTGGACACCCGTACCTTTTGAAAGGTGGACAGGCATAGGGTAATAAATGTATTTCCTTCATATTCACCCATAAATAGATTTTTGCTTCTCATTGAAGAAGTATCGGACTATATCTTTTATCTTTTAATTTTATGGTTTCGTTGACTTGAATTATTACATATTGTATTATTTGTATAAATAAGTTTATTACTTGTTCTAATTTGCATTAAAATAATTTCAGTTAAATATCTTTTATTATCTCGGCCTACGGCGGGAGATCCGGCCGATGGCTCACTTATCTTGTTTTCGATAGATTATGTTTATTCATATGGAAGGTTGTATATTGATGAGGTTCATAAGTATACTCTACTTTTGATATGAAATATATACTTATTGAACATGAATATGTTCGGTTGGCTGGAGATCAAATAGAGGAATACGACGGAAGTCGTGATCTTGTGGGTAATTGATAGTTTCATAGCAAAATTGGCTTAAAGGAATTCTGATATTTGGTTTTTAGCTCCATTGGCATGTTTCTTGTATTTTTCCAAAGACTCGGTAATTGTGAGGGACATGCGGTTTTGATGGAAAGACTGCGAATGTTGGACAGAATTGAATTTCTAATTGCCATTCCAGAGTTCGAAATCTGAACTAATGTTTAAAGTCCGTGAAACTATTAAAATTTGTAGAATAGACAACACGCGAATGCAAGCTTATAAAGCACCATTGATATGCTTGCAACAGCTTCTCTGAATCCATTCAAACACTATTCGCATTTCGCAACCCACTGTGGCACAATCTTCATCCCAGAAACCTATCTATCAAGTTTGTACCTGTGTTTCAATTAAATCAGTAAACGTGTAGTCAAAGCAGACGCATCGTTAACTTTTCTTGCTGATTTGAAGATTATCCTCGCTTCATTAAATTCCATTCAACCATCTTGCACACTTCTCCACATTATCGGACAAAGTACTAGACCCATTTCCGTGCACTCCATATCACTCATTACATCTACATTCTCCCAATGTTCAACAAAATCAAGCTGAGGAAAGCACCTCTTTCGCTTAGCTCTGTGAGTAATGCAATTAAATCTTCGGGAAATGCAAACTTGACTCCCGATCTTACCCCCAAACACTTGAAGGTCACAGCTGGGGACCAGCTAGGACTTCCCATTGATTCCATAGTGGCTGTGGCCTTCGACCCGGTCCAATCGCTATTTGCCGTTGCCACAAAGAAAAACACTATTCATGTTTTCGGACAAAGCACTGTGGAGGTTGTCTTTGAGCTCAAATTACTGGGTTTCGTCTCGTACTTGAAGTTAGTCAAAGGTATATACTTGGTATGCATTGAAATGTCAGGATCCATTACGGTATTGTCGCTTCATTCGAAGGAAATCTTGGGCAGATATCTGGCACCTGGAGCCATCTGCGCAGTTGAAACCGATCCTTCAATGGACTGGCTCATCTTAGGTTTGAACAATGGGTCTCTTCTCTTTTATGATGTGGATCGTCTCTCGCTGACTCCTATGAGAATCGACAACTTGCAAAAAGTGGTCATGCCGAAGCAGAAAATGTCAGCAGTCTTATCGATTGAGTGGCACCCAAGAGACTTGGGTTCGATATTGGTCACATACTCCCATTGTGCCATCCAGTACTCATTGTCGGGTGGTGGAATAAAGAATGCCTTCGTATACCGACTTGAGAGCAACTGCCGAGGTTTTGAGCATGCAAACACAGTGGAAACTGGGGGAAAGAAAAAGCTTTTTGGCTCTTCCAAAGAGGTAATTCTTCATGTAACCGAGGCCCATTACCACCCAAATGGACTTCATGTCGTCACCGTCCATGGTGGAGGAACACTTGTCTTCTGGGACGCCACTAATGCTACTCTATTAGAGGCTAGAACAGTCAAGGAAACCGGGCTTCATAAACAGGGTCCTCCGGTGGTGTTGGAGGAGAGTCAGGAGACCCGAGTGAAATGGATTACAGGCCAAGATCCAGAATTAACTCTGTTGCTCATCACTGGAGCTTCCAGAGCGCAACCGGATATCATCGATATCCTCGATTTCGGATACACCTTGAAGTACAGTTTGACTTCACATGAAAAACAGGGTGACTTCTACAGCCATCCACAAGAAGGTCAGCGCAAGGTACAAGTGAAATTTAATCGCAGACTGCCAGAGCAAGGTCCACTTGAATACATCACCCAGATACTACCTTTAGCAGCTGATGCTCAGCCATACTTCAATGGTGGACATAACCCTGCACGTGTCGTATTGTTGTCAAGCTTAGGAGCCGTGTATCTCAGCACAATCAGTCCTCTAGCAGCTCCTAATTTCACGCTTCCTCCATCTTTGGCAACGATAGTTCCACCAATCACGTTTTCTTCTGTACAACCAGTGAAGAGAGTTGATTGGTTCAGTATCCTTTCCAACAGAAGAACTAAGGGTTCTCTGAATGCTTTGCTAACAGGTGGAGCCCCAACGAACAAGCAATATCCTCGTTGTCTTGGGCTTGATGAGCACATTCACAACATATCTATTTCGGCTCACGAAAGTGGTACTGTATGCTTTACGGACTTGACGAGTGGAGAATACAACGATGACGACACAACTGTTCAGATAGACTTGAAAAACACTTTAAGCGACGGGAGCGAATCGGCATCTTATCGACCAGTCTATGTCTCATGCAGCTTTCAATCTCGTGAATTGCTAGTTGGTTTGGCCAACGGAAATGTGGCCATCTGCAAATATACCAAATCTACAATTAACCCGGCATCCAATCCTCCTGCTCAGGCTGGTTATGACCAATGCCAGCTCCAGCATGAAAATGGCGATGCTCGGATTGTCGATTTGTCTCGCAGAGTTCTGGGCAATTTCTCTCAGCCATCATTCATGCCTGCTTCCCTTTTACAAGTTGGAACAAATAACAAAATATCTTGCTTGAATATGTGCAATGCCGGTTTCGCTGCCATCGGTTACAAATCTGGTAGGCTTGTTGTCTGTGATATTTCTCGTGGACCCGCAGTGATATTGAATTTGGAGAACATCACCAAGCATTTGCCGTCAGTCACCGGCGAGTGCTATATCACTGCTATCGAATTTGCCATTATGGAGTTTGGACAAGATGGATATTCATCCTTGCTTATGATGGTTGGTACAAATGCTGGTGGAAACTTTTTGATCTTTAAGATCGTTCCTCAACCCAATGGTGGCTTTGACGTAGTTTTTGCTGATAAGACACTTGCGCTCAATTACAAGAGCACCGACACCGGAGCTTCTGGATTGGATAAAATTATGCCAATCAATGCCACTAATGGCGAATCTGCTGTTGCTACTCTTGAAATGTTCAGAATGTTGGCTCAGAGCGTCCTTATTCCCGGCTTTGTTGTTGTCAGCTCAAGAAGAGATTTAAGAGTTATAAAAGCACCAAAACAGAAATTGGCTCACAAAGTGGTTGACGAGACATGTGTGGCCTGTGGAATTGTCAATATACGGCCTAAGGGAGCAATTTTGGCTGCCTTAACTGAGACAGGATTTGTCAAACTCTTCTCACTTCCAGCTCTTAGTGACGTTGCCGATATCAAACTTCCAGTCGACGCGTACAAGAGAATCCAGAACGCATTGAAGAGTTCAGCTGAGGGCAACTCATTTTTGATGCCATCAGGAGAAGTGTTTGTCAAGCTCAATTCCTCTGAAATGGTGAGCTTGTTAGTCTATGATGAATCAAAGAACAAAAGTCTTCCAAAGACAAAACCTACCGATTTGTTGTTTAACGAAACAGCCATCATTCCTCCTCGTCCAAGTGCAGGTGCATTGCTGTGGGCTAAAGGCCAGACCACGTACATCTCTAGTAAAGATTTGGCGGTGTTGATCGCAGGTCCAAACAGAAAAGCTGCCAAGCATGTCGAGAGTCAGTTGGCCTACAATATCAGCCCCGAGGCTAATCCGAACCAATCTTACGGTGCCTATAGTGGGATTGTTCCAGGCAAAGATCAGGAACCAGCATATGCACAGCCTGTTAGAAAAGCTACGGCATCAAATCCTTATGCTTTTGGTGCACAGGGTTTTATGAAATCTGTCAGAGATGGATTAGATGCTATGGAGGAAGGAATCAACCATTACGCTAACGGACTTTCGGAGTCTATGAGTGATAGTGTGGAAAGCCAAAAAAGATCATTTTATTCGCTGGCTGTCAAGAGTAAGTTTGGACTCTAGACATGCTGTTGAGACGTATTTAGCTCTGCTTTATAAATGGCTGCGAAAACTCTTACATTGCAAAAGATGTATTGATCGTACTAGGACTGCATTCAAATACACATGTTTACCTTTCTGAGTTCTTGAAATCCTAATATTATAACATCAACGTCATGGATCCTATCGACAAGGAAAATGTGCCTGTAACACCAATAAAGGATGCTTCAAGTCCTAAAGTCGACTATTCACCCTCCCATCCGAAAAGGGCTTTGAAGCCCGTATCCCCTAGCAAATACAATAACAATTCGCTGGGTAAGCTAAATTTCCTTCAGAACAACAATTTGGAAGGTCATTTCGACTGCCTCCATGGATATCACGAAGAGATCAGACAGCAGCTTTCTGTAATCGAATTGCAGACGAAACAAACAAACGACGACTTGGAGCAATTATTCGACAGACTGAAAAATAATAACCAGCATTTGAACAAATTGCTTGAAAGCATTGCGGCATATTCTGAGGAGGTTACGACAGAAGGAAATGCAACGAAGAGTGATGTAACCAAGATTTTAGAACGTCTCAGCGATTTAAGCCCAAAAAATCTCGAGCATTTGATAACAAATTTGTTACAAACTTCTAAGAACGATATCATCAAAGAGATAAACTCAATTATCAAAAGTTCTGAGAGTGATCCAGATGATGCCAACATCGAAGTGCTACTGAAACTTAACAATGTGGAAAGAGAATTGAACAAGCTCCCGGAGAACATTAGCAAAGACATTGAGAAGTACTTAGGCAAAATTTCCTCTGAAACTACAAACGAGTTGACCGAGATATCGGAGCTATTGCGTCATAGTAGCAATTCGCAAAGATCGACCATTGAAGTGATTATTAAAAAAATTGAAGATTTGAGCACAGGCGACACCAACAGCGATATTGTTCGATTACAACAACTTGTTGAGCAGCAAACTGATGTTTTCAAATCCGTGCAAAACGAACTTCGTGCACAGAATCAGCTAAATGAATACAAGGACTTGCAGAGCAAGCATAGACAGCTTGAAGCCAAGTATAATAATTTGTGCAAATTTTACGAGTCCAAATACAGGGATTTGGTCCAGCTCGAATCGAAGTTCACTGAATTCACGAACATAGTGGAGAAACTCGATTCTAAAGTGACAAGCATAGACGTGCAAAAATATGACCGATTGCAACAATTGCATGCGAATAAGTTGTCCGAGCTTGGTCAAATGTCCTACAGCTCGTCCAAGAAAAGAATTACCAGCATGCCTATCAAGCCTGCTGACATATTACAAGATATTCTCGAGCAAAACAATAGCGATTAGGAGAGTTGAGTCCATCTGCAAAAGCTTATATTATGAGTATATGTACAAGATCTAATTTTTAGTAATGTGAGTTTTACCATCCATGTAGGGTAAGAGCGCTTTCGGAATTTTCACTGAGTTGGTGGATGAGTTATAGTTTTGCTCGATGATTGCCACGATTACTCGTGGCACTGCCATGGCAGTTCCATTCAACGTGTGTACATATTCCAACTTACCTTCAGAGTTTTTGTGTCTGATACCCAATCTGCGTGCTTGGTAGTCTCCACAGTTCGAGCAACTAGTCAATTCTCCCCAAGAGCCTCTTCCAGGCATCCATGCCTCACAGTCATATTTTTTCATGGCTGGTGCACCCAAGTCTGTGGTTGGCATGTTAAGCATTTTGGCCCTCAAGCCCAAATCCTCAATGATCGAGGTTTGAAATTGACGAAGTTCTTCCAATTCCTCGATAGATCGAGATGCGTCGGTGAAATGGAATAACTCCACCTTTGTGAACTCATGCACTCTGTAAAGACCAGTAGTGTCTTTTCCTCTAGCACCAGCCTCTGCTCTATAAGATCTTGATACTCCGACGTACTTCATAGGTACCTCTATGGTAGAGGAAGAGTGCAATGCTCCCAATGGGATCTCTGCTGTGCCAGTTAGAGATAGAGATTCTCCCGCAATTTCATAAACCTGCTTTTCATTGTTCTGATCCTTAGGCTTGAATCCACAAGCACTCACAACCTCAGACTTGACGATCGAAGGAGGGACCACCATCTTGTATCCTTTCTGACGAGCTTTCAGAAGAGCGTACTGAACCAATGCTTGTTCCAACAAAGCTCCATCTCCAACCAAGTAATACCAAGATGAGCCGGAAATTCTTGATGCAGTGGCAAAGTTTATGATTCCAAGAGACTCGCCAATCTTTTTGTGGTCGAATTCCGATATTGCTAAAGCAGACTCGATATCCTTTTCAGAGTTTCCATTGATGATCTGAACAACCTCTCCCTCTAAAGGATTTTCAGGAACACTAACATCCAACCAGTTGGGTAGAGACTCTATGGAATTATGTAACCTTTCAGATAGACTGTCTAAGTCGGCCTCAATGGTACTTATTTTGGTTTTGTAGTCAAGCAACTTGCTTTGCAACTGCGCTATGCTGTCAGCATTGCCCAGTTTCATGAGGCCTGCCATCTGAGAACCGAGCTGCTTTCTCTCGTTGACAAGAGCGTTTCTCGCATTCTGTAAATCAATTTCCTTCTGGCGATTCTCCACAATGAAGTCCAATCTAGAAGTATCTTTGTCTCCACGTCTTTCCATAGAGATTTTCATTTCGGACTTTCTGGCAATGACGTCTTTAATATTGAAAACTGGACGTTTGAGAGCAGTCGTACTCTTGAAAGAGCTTGCATATCGACAACATTGTATTCTTAGAAGCATGGCGTTGCCCTATTGTAATAGTACAAGTGAAGATTGAACAATTCGTGAACTACGTGCAGTAGTTGATAAAGCGATTTGACCTGCGCTCCAGAAGAATTCTATATACAAAGTGGCTATCTACAGATGCCCGATAATTTCCATGGCGCGGGAGTCGGCCTTACTGAGTGCTGGTTCATCTAATGCATCGGCCAAACAGAGCCAGGGATCTCGGGTTCCTCCCCACTTTAGGATCGACTGCTTGTACTTCTCACCTGCTGCTCTGCTCCATGGATCATTCTTGAAGAGGCCTTTCCAAATTTTCTCTGCCATGGCACGGTCCAAAAGATAAGAGTAGTACACGGCTCCGTAGGAAAACAAGTGTGGGAACTTGCCGTGCCAGGTGGAATACTCGTCGCTGAAAACTTTGAACTTCTTCTCGAGTGAGTGGTACACTGTAGTTGAGCTGAACTGCTCGAATGCCTTCTCGCTGGAGAAATCAACCACATTTTCGTTGTGGAGAACCTGGTCCAACATCGCCATCTTGGATTGCATGTATACCTCACACAGCTTGAGCGAGTCTCTCTTAGCCTGGTGTTTCTCTAATAATTGCTGAGGTAAGGGTTCGCCTGTCTTGTAGTGACAAGCGATCTGGCAGAGCACCCTAGGATCGTTACTGAACAGCTCCATCAAGACCGATGGAAGTTCAACAAAGTCCGTCAGGCATCTTGTTCCGGACAAATTGTGGAGTCTAGTGCGTCCCAACATTGAGTGAGTAGCATGTCCCATCTCGTGGAAGATCGTATCAACTTGTTCCAAAGTCAAGAGTGTTGGACAATCTTCGTCTCTTCCGGCGAATGCACCAATGCTGCCGCACTTCGGTCTCAGGAAGTTGCATACTAATGAAATGACTGGTAATTGGTAGTCCGCATCCTTACTCAAGTGAACCAATTTTTGCAATTCGCTTTTGGACTCACTTCCAAGATCATAGTTTAGTTCACGAGAGCAAACTATAGTGAAATGCGAAGGCAAAACTTTGGCTGACCAGAAATCAACATACAAGTAACCCAAGACTTCATTGTTGGACAAGTCCACATAACTCAACTTTCTGACCTGGTTTTGGTCCCAAGTCTCTCCCTTGGCTGTTTTCTCGGGAACAAGGGCAACATTGTAAATGCTTCTGAAAAGCTTATCAAGACCACTCATAATAGTGCCCACTGATAAATATTCCGAAATATTATCTGGAGTGTCAAGTTGAGATTTGGATTTTGAAGAAGTCTCCAATGCTAAAAGGTAATCTCTGTCCCAGGGCTTAACGTCATGCAAGACTCTCTCGTCACTAACGAGGGGTTTGCTATTGGGTCTGAATTTGTAAAGACCACGAACCTCACTGACCACGCCGTCCTTCTTCGCGAGCAAGCTCTCTTGCAAGTTTGTCAAGAAAGTGATTACATTTTTGGGGTTCTTGGCCATTTTGAATTCCAACTGATAGTCTGCGTACGACTTGTAGCCTAGCATGTTGGCTAAAAGAGCCCTGTACTTGATGAAACTGTCCAACGTCTTTATCTGATCCTTTGAAGAATTATGCAATGCGATCCAAACTTGTTTTCTAATCTCTTCGGAGGGACAACTGGTGAGCAAACTGTAAGGAATGTGACCAGCCAACGGGATGTAGATTTGAGTCTTGTTCGAGTTTGGAGCACGAGATTGCATATCCTCAATCTCTTTCTTCAAGGACTGATCCGTAATCATCTCAAATTCAGAACGTGGTACTGGACACCAGTAAGACTCGAGGTTGTGAATTTCATTGTTGAAAGCAGAACCCAAAAGTGAGATCTGCTGCGTGATAGAGACAAAGTTATCTCGAGTGTCAGGATCCATGGCTATTCCCGACCTCTCAAAGTCTTGTCTCAAGTACTTTCCAACTTCTACCTCCTCATCGCTCAACTCTTGAGCAATGTACAGATCTAGGATATTGGCCAAAGTCTTATAAAGATCCACGTTAGTGTTGAGCTGATTCATGTACTCAAACATCATCTCGTGAGTTTTTTGCGCAGCATCAACCCATTTCTGACTTGGGTGGACCACTCGGATAAACTCGGCCACATCAATCACACGACAAAGAATATCACTGAGCTGGTCCAACTTGCGAATGTAGGTGAGCCTACCGTTTTCAGTATTCTTAGCCTCCACGAGCATGGTTCTGACTAAAGTCTTGGCCTGTTTTAGAGACTTTTCCGAGAACTCTACGAGTCCCTCAGGAGTCTGAAGCATGCTGTTTTTGAAAAGACCAACATTGGACGAAGAGAAGATGGAATATCCAGATAAACTGAAATTCTTGAAGTACTTCTGGCTGTCAAAGAGCTTTCTGATCTGCTCGGGCCCTGACGATGTGTGGAGCTTTCGAAGGATCACCGGGGCCAACAGTCGCAGGAACCGTGGTATTAGAGTTCTCACAAGCATGGTATCTTCAGGATGATGATCTTCAAGTTGTCCGAGTGAAACAGTTATTATTGGTGTGCATACATTATAAGACTACGCTGGTCTTGATGGGACTTGTAACAGTAAGACAAACAGGAAATGGCTGGGATGTATTGAAAATAGAAGATTCAAGCTGAAATGATGTAGCTATTCTTTCAAACTAGTTTTATTTTTGCTTTTGTCAATCAAAAGTTCATTGGCTGTGTGTCAACTATTCTGCTCTTTACTCGCTATGTGACAATATGGAACTTTCGCCCATTCCATAATTTTCAGCCTGTGATTTCCATTGCAAATTCAAGTCGCCAAAGCTTCTGCTTTTTTTCTTTCGCTTTAAATCTCCCTTCCATATTCATACCAGAATAACTGATCGCTGGTGCTTGCTATAGTCTAGTGAATCCCATGCAGTAGATCAAATACTCCGTACAATACAAAAAAGGTATTGTCAGCAATACTGTTACTTTCGCTTCCGGACAATCCCACAACAAGCTCTCCTTCATCAGCTCGTTGAAGCACCATTTCGAGCTCTTCACCAAGACAGATTTTCCCGAATTCCCTGTCTATCATCCAGTACAATTCACATACATGTCCGATTCAACCCAAATACAAGGTCAGGTAACCCAGAACAGCCCTCCGAGGAGGCGAACGGCGCGTGACTACCAGTTCGGAACCAAAATCGGTGAAGGGTCCTACTCGACCGTTTACCTGGCGATGGACTTGTACAACAACAAGACGTATGCCATTAAGGTGCTCTCCAAAAAACACATAGTCAAAGAGGATAAGATCAAATATGTCAACATAGAGAAGACTACGTTGCACAGATTGGGACAGCAACACCCGGGGATTGTCCAGTTGTACTTTACTTTCCAGGATGAGCTGAGTTTATTCTTTGTTCTTGACTTTGCCGAGTACGGTGAACTTCTATCGATCATTTCCAAGTTCGGTTCTCTCCTGGAGGCGGTGCTGAAGTTCTACATACTTCAGATAATTGATGCTGTCAAATTTATTCACCTGAAGGGCATTATTCATCGAGATTTGAAGCCAGAAAATATTCTTGTTGGGTATGATTTCAACCTCAAAATCACAGATTTCGGTGCTGCCAAGCTACTAGGAGACGACGACGACTTGCAGGATGAGAAGATTAACTACGATTCGGTCAACCAGGAAAACTCCAAGAAGGATAAGGATCGTAAAGGGTCGTTTGTGGGAACTGCTGAGTACGTTCCTCCAGAGCTATTGAAGTACAATATTTGTGGATTCGAAACTGACATATGGGCAATCGGGTGTATTCTTTATCAGTTCTTCAATGGTCTCCCACCATTCAAGGGAAATACTGAGTATCTTACTTTCGAAAAGATCATTGCACTTAATTACACATACCGCAACCCTATTCCGTCTATGGCTAAGGACATTATTGATAGAATTTTGGTTTTCGAGCCAGTAAAAAGATTGACGATTCCGCAAATCCAAAACATGCCATGGTTTAAGGGCGTGCCATGGAATGAGAGAGATTATATTTGGGGCAGAAAAGTTCCTCGCTTTGAGCCTTACTCTTCACAGCAACCTCAGACCTACAACTCGCCTCCGCAAATAAAAACTGGTTCCAACAGAAATATGAACAAGTCGAGCTCCAACTACCAATTGCATTCTCAGATTCAGCAGTTCGACTACAATTTGGTTCCGACCATAGGTGGTGGAAAGAAGCTGTTCCAGCCTCCAACTAAAATCAAGAAAGCCCTTCCAACACAAAACATACCATCTCAAAGACTTGATGGTGGGTACGCTACTGCAGACCAGAATTTCACACCGCAATCGCCTGCAAGAGGTCATGGTCATCCGTGGAAGCCAATACAAGGAAGTCCCAATGTCAACCTCGCATATAGCAATAATGGGCCAACACCGCAGATGATGGGTCCTCCACCGCTTCTTCCATCTGCGAATGGTCTTACTTTACAAAAGCCTCCGCAAGCAGTGAATATGACAAGTCAGAGCGCTGCAAAGATGGCGCTGCAAGCGTCATCCACATCCACATCTATCATTGTCCTTGAGAAGAAGATGACGGACACACAAATTTCGCCTCCATCTCCGCAGGTGAACAACTTGCGTAATAATACCGCATTTGCTAAAATGATGCAAAGCGGACATTCTAAAACACCAGCAGCATCAGCACCTCCACAGGCACGGCCTCCTCCGTTAAGTGCCAGTGTGGCAGCAGTAAAGGCAGCCGAGAAGTCTTCGTCACCAACTCCGTCACCAAAGGAGAGACCTTCGACTCCTAAGGAAAGACCTCAGCAGCAGAATACGGTCACGTTTAAGGAGATTTCATCTTTATTAGCACCAAACGAGAAAATCATTAAACTTGACACCATTTTGAAGCTGACTTTGAGTAACCGGTTGTTCAACAGAAAGCCTGGGACACTCGACGATGATGTTATCGAGGACCTCATTGAGAGTCACCAATCTATATTAGACCGGCATATGACACCAGTGGTTGCATGTGTCTCAAATAAAGCTCGAGTTTTCTTAATCGACAATCACCTTGACGTCATGATGGTGGATTTGACCGCTAACAAGGGTGGTGACTACCTGATGTACGACTACGAGTTCGAAAGCATATTAGTTGACGGCGACACCAACGGCAGTTCTAATGGTGAGGAGGTATATGGTTACCTTATCTTGGAATTGATTAAGGAAGGTGGAGACTTAGTCTTCCTTAAAAGATTCAGCGATGACGACAGGAATCGCTTGAAAGAGCCAACACGGGTAGTGGGCAAGAACGGAGAACTCATCCAACTTGGAACGAACCTAGGTTGGATCGACTGTCTCATCTACGCCAAGGAGATGGTCGATAAAGAAGGTAAGCAGTCAGGAGTTGAGATTCCATCTAATAAGGCATTAAAGCCAATTGCAAAGAAAGCGACAACGCTGTCCAAGAAGCCTCTGCGGCCACCTACTTCAAGACAAGCCAACAACGAGTCGCAGAGCCAGGAGACACTGGACGCCAAAAACAATTACTACAAATTTGCATTATCAGCAGCTGCTGCAGCTGCTCACAGATAAACAGATAAATAGAGAAACGGCCAATAGATTTAGCTTGCAATATACTGCAACAAGACCAAGCATGTAAATTTCATGACGTCGTTCATTGGCATAATCATGATTCTATGTACGGAACGCCAGCTTGAACTCAGCTAGCCAGTCCTTGTAGTAGCACTTATCGTTGAGTACACTAGCGGTCTGTTCCTTGATGATGGTCTCGACCCCCAACTCATTAGCTACCCAATTCTCGATAGTCACACACCTCGAGAACTGCTTCTCCAACTGATCGTTCTCGTCCTTCAAAGCATACGGATCAATCCTCAAATCGTAGTTCCCATGCACTTCCATCTGTTGTGATTCGGTCTTGCTGCGCAAATCCCAAGCAAAATCGGAGCAGTATTGGATCGCTTCAGCGCGAGCAACCCATTGTGGAAGAATTCGCCTATTGAAGTAGTCGTCACACTGTTTTGGATTGATCTCGTTCAAGTGTTGTCTGATGGTGTCGTCAGTGGCGATTCTGGAGAGGCGAAGAAATGCTCTGATCCTTGAAGATGACTCGCAATTTTCTGGTGTGAGCAACGAAACGGGCGCTTTCTGTGCTTCGGCTTTGGGCTTATATAGAAATTCCGACATCTTCATGGCAGGATCCAGAGAAGAAAGAGTAGGTGATTGCGGCAAAGTTTATATGCATAGAAGGTATTTGGGAAGTAGGTCAAACTTAAGGAGATTGCGGAATTTGGGCAGTGAAGCAGTATAAGAGTCGAGAGGATGAGTTTGGATGTGACCGCGGTATATGAAAAAAAATTGGCATTGATAGTAGAGATTTGTAGTGAGTGTTGGAATAAAAAGTAGAATCAAATTAGTGTGTTCTTGGTGCCCTCGGTAATCTTGAAATGCGGAGTATGAGATCAGACAAAACAGTAGATAGCATCGTCTTTTGTTGACAGAGATTATTGATAAGAGAAGAAGTGACGAAATATATAGAGAAGAGAGCATAAATTGACTATTCAGGCAAAAATAAACTCAGTCTATGACATGATGGCCTAATTTACGGGACCAGATCTTCTTAGTAGAAGTACAGATAGCGAGACTCCAAAGTGGTGTTGAAGAACATAGAGAAAATGCACGAATAAGAACAGAAAGAAAACAAAACACAAAATAGAAAGCCGAAATGAATAATATAATCGGTTTTTCTCTTCCTTCCTTCCTTCATTTCTTTCTTCTTTCTTCTTTCATGAATAGAAGACACATTTCATTTGCTCCCTTCTGAAACCACAATCGAACCTCCACGTGACCATCGTCACAGTAACCTGAGAATGCACTTCTTGTCCACGGTGGCTCCATTTTACTTTCGATCTACCCACTGACCTGCCATGAGCAAACCGTTTGACTCTCCCAATAACGAGTCCGCATACAGCTATGCGTTTGCACTTGCCATGTCGGCGCATTTGGCCCAGGTGGAGTCGAAGTTCCTGTCTCTACCAGCAGAGGACTTCCAGTCTCTAGAACAAACCCTCTGGGCCCAGGATATGTCCACTAACCTCCATCTTGTCCGAGAGTATGGCTTGAACAGATTGGTCGAGTACTACCGGAAAGAAGATTTGTTGTTGAACTGCCCACAGGGTCAGTACAAGCATGCATTGTCTTACTCCATGGAGTACCAGCTTCTTGGTGCGAGAGTGAAGTCCTATCATAATGTTTCAACCGAGCAGATCTTGGACAAAGTGGACGAGTTGGCCCCATTCACTGGTGTGCTGTTATACACTAACCAGCTCAAGAGGAAACTCTACTTGATTCTCACCAATGCGACCAAGGTATCTTGCGGTGCCGAAGGTGACTCGCTGGTGGTTCTGGCCATGTCTAATGTGTTGGCAGACTATTTGGCTCACATGGCCACAGAAATGTCGTCACAGCTTGACATCAGTGCTTTGTCCATGCAAATTGAATCCACGGTGGCTTATCTTAGACAGGAGGCCAATTCTTCATGTGATTACGCAACAGTGTTCAAGATGTTCAAGGCATTGTTGGCTTCACAATTGGAGGTGGCAAGTGCCAGAGTCGATGAGCAAGTGACAACGGAAGATCTTGTGCTACGGCTCCGTGAGTCGGGGAATAACTTGATGACCATCTCTTCGTATCCTCAGGCGGTGAAAGTGTACACTGAAGCCATCGACATGTGCGATTGGACGTGCTCCAACAACATCCCTCAGCTATACACTAATCGGGCCATTGCGTTCATTGGACTCAACTGCTTTACGGAGGCTGTGAGCGACTTAAACAGTGCACTCAGCTACGACAGATCGTTCACTCCAGCATGGGCTCAGTTGGGTTACTGCCACTTATACTTGGGGTCGGGATTACTTGCCTTGCGCTGTTACCTCACTGCTCTCCGTACTGTGGCGGGTGAGATATACCCAGAAAACTTCCCTGAAAACCAAGACATGCGTGCAGAGTATACCAACAACAAGGTGCTGACTATTGTGCCCCAGTTTGTCCAGCGGCTAGTACAATCAATCATGCTCTCTGAAAAGAGAGCTACGCAACAGAGACAATCTTCTCTGGCTATTCAAGAGCTAACTACAAGAACGAGAGCTATTTTGGCTCGTCTCAGAGCAACGGTTCCTCCCGAAGACGTTAGCTACCTTTCGTACTCATTCGAAAATGCCGTCGAAACCGTGAGAGCCACTGCAGCAAGAGCAAATCGTACAAGACCAAGCATTCTCACGCCGGAAGTGGCTCAAGATATCATGGCCAGCACCAACGTGGAGGCGTCTGCAATGACAATTCTGCCACCCATCGTGGTTAGCACGAACAATGCTAACGTTAACAACAACAATACCAACACACAAGAAAACACAAATGCCACCAGAAACACAGCAGAAAACACCCAGACTACAGGGGTCAACGTTAACAGGGAGCCAAGGGTCAACGGAACCGAGGATCCAGCAGTTAACCCACCAACAGTGACTTTCAATTTCTCAGAGAATGCCCCAGAGGGATTAAGAAACATGTTGAACAACTTAGGTGATGCTTTTGGCGAAATGGTACAAACTCAACTTGTTCCCCCCAACCAACAAACGGCAGGTAACACCGAGGCAACCCAAGCACCAACTGCGGGCGTGGAAACTCAAGCTGGCAGTAATAATGTGACTGCTTTACCGCATGTTATTGCAATTACAAATCCAGCTCAGGCCGGAAATACCCAAACAGCAGCTGATTTCCGCAACTCATTCAACCATTTTATCCCAGATATCAGAGGCAACCTCGGTGGTATTATCTCGCAGGCTCTCAGCAATCACCATCAAGTGTTGAGAAACAACCAGAACATGATGATGAGAACGCACCCAAATCCTAACCAGCCCGCTCCAGATGCAAGAGAGGCTCCACACATTCCGGGGGCATTTCCGACTACGAGGACGCAAACTCGGAGGGTTGTCAGACTCGGCACACCTTCAGTAACTCAGAATCCACCGCAAGGTACTAATCCCAATCCTGCTAATCAGGCACCACCAGCAACTGAGAGACAGTCAACTGAAAGGACACCAGAGAATTCCACTCCTTCGTCTGAACCACCAATTGACACGGACATGCCTGATGCTCCCGACTTGGATTGAGATTCACACCTACATTGGGTATTTAAGAGACTTCTATTTCTAAAGGATTGCTTAGGGTTTTCAAAAGTTGATGTCTGATTATGCTTCCCCACGTATTCGCAGCCAATGGATGAAGAAAACAGCCATGCACAAAGAAAATAAAACGAATAAAAGACAAAAAAACAAAATAAAATAAACAACGATATAAGTATATTGGCCGCCAGTATCACCTATTAACACGCTTTTAACTCATTTTCAGCAACAATCCTCTCAACTTCTACTCCCTGACTCCAGTCACTGCCACGAACTTTCTGCCTGCAGGCTCAGATAAGATAATAGTGGCTACAAAGTCAAGATATTCAAACCTCATTCACCCTAACCCCTAATGGCAGGATTGGAACAATCACTTTTCCAGCTCAAGTTTACAGCCAAGCTGTTGAACAGGCAGGCTGCCAAAGCTGCTAAAGAAGAGTTGCTGGAGAAGGCTAAAACGAAAAAGGCCATGATGCAAGGTAACAACGACATTGCCCAGCTCTACGCACAGAACGCCATCAGAAAGGCCAACGAGCGAGTCAACTTGCTCAGACTAGCCTCTAGAATTGATGCCGTGGCATCTAGAGTGCAGACGGCCGTCACCATGAAGTCTGTTACCGGAAACATGTCTCAGGTGATTAGGGGCATGGACAAAGCACTTCAGACGATGAACTTGGAGAAGATCTCGCTTGTTATGGAGAAGTTTGAGACGCAGTTTGAAGACTTGGATGCGCTGACCAACTACTACGAGTCTGCCACCAACAACGTTAATGCATTGACCACTCCACAAGAGGAGGTGGACGAGTTGATGAGCCAGATCGCCGACGAGGCAGGAATAGAGATGAAGCAAGGCTTGAACGAGACGAAGGTCGATATTGTATCACCGCCCGTTACGATTACAGAAGAGAAAGAAGACAAACTTGCTGAGAGATTACGTGCGTTGAGAAACTAAGGACGAGGTAGTAGTTAAGAAACGAAACTGGACAAGGTAGTAGTTAAGAAACGAAATTGGACAAGGTAGTACGTTGAGGATGTAATGAATGCAATCGAGGAGATTTAACTTGCTCTTTTTTTTATCATTTTCGCTATTAAATTGTTTCGTTCTGTCACTCGCTGATTTTTCTTATCATTCTGAACGAACATGCTATCTTTTTCTTCCACCACTCTCAAATCTCGACCTTGGTCGGTCCGTGATTGCGGGAATCCACTATGGATCTGCATACGACAATTGGAGACTTCCCATAATGAACGGCAATAAACCGACCGAACCGGCACCGAACAGGCAACTCTTCCTCTGCCTGCCCTACAATACGCTCTTCACTATGTTACTCCACTACGTTCTCCACACTGTCGTCTGCCACTACCATAATTTTGTGCAGAGCATCTTATTGTGGCTGAATCTTTGTAAGTGGAGTTAAACGCACTGCATATAAACCATTGGCTCTCTAAAGAGCTACCCTCTAACAGTTTTCCATTTAAAAAGTTTGGAAGCAATTGAGGAGCTGAAACTGGCAATATTGACCTTAATTACAACACCAGCAACATATTTTATACGCAACTGCCAAACAGAGTGGCACCTTTGAATCCACAATTAACAGCAACCACCAATAGAATTGCGGATGTAGCGGGCCCTGTACAGAATACTCCATATTACTTTATGGCATATTTAATTAGTTGCTTCCCGGACTATCTCACACTCAACTATTCCATTGCCATGCTTTCTTCTACTTTGAGAACTGCTCGTGCCTCCAGATCCGCCTTTGCCTCCATTGGCGCCGTCAGAACCAAGGTCTCCTTGCCAGACTTGGACTGGGACTTTAACGCTTTGGAGCCACACATAAGCTCCCAAATCAACGAGCTCCACTACACCAAGCATCACCAGACTTACGTCAACGGATACAACCAGGCTATCGAGCAAATTGCTGAGGCAAAGCAGAAGGGCGAGGTCAAGAAGACCGTCGAGTTGCAGAAGGCCATTAACTTCCACGGTGGTGGATACATCAACCACTGCTTGTTCTGGAAGAACTTGGCTCCGGAGAAGAATGGTGGTGGTGAGCCTCCATCGTCCGAGTCTGAGTTTGCCAAGAAGATCCAGGAGCAGTATGGCTCGCTCGACAACTTGAAGGCCATTACCAACGCCAAATTGGCAGGTATCCAGGGTTCCGGATGGGCCTTCATTGTTAAGAACAAGGAGAACGGCGGCCAGTTGGAGGTTGTCACTACCGCAAACCAGGACACAGTCGCAGGCCCATTGGTGCCATTGGTGGCCATTGACGCTTGGGAGCACGCCTACTACTTGCAATACCAGAACGTCAAGGCTGACTACTTTAAGGCCATCTGGAACGTCATCAGTTGGAAGGAGGCTGAGAAGAGATACTTGGTGAACTAAGCATCTTAGACTTGGTCAATTGGGCAACCGAGTTACAGCAGGCTAGTCAGCTTGTCAGCTTGTCAAATCCATGTAATACATGATCTAGTGTTTATGATACAAATGTAGTAACTGTTTGTAACTGAACTGTTTGTAACTGAACTGTTTGTAACTGATTGCTTACCTCGATAAAATATGTTGGAGATACCTATGAGCAACAAACACACAGCCAAGTCCAATCCAGATCCTTAGAACGTGGTTGCTCCCAAAAGCGACGCTGCTTGTTTGGCATCTACAACAGCTTCTACTTCCTCTGACTTTCGGAGACGGCTCTCCTTCTCCGCCTGTTCTTCTGCCAAACTCCGAAACGTTCTTGACGACCAAGAGTCGCCGGAGGCTGCTTGTGACTGGGTGAGGTTGTGGTGGATCTGTGAAAGATTGTCTCTGTTTAAACGGGAGAGTCCACCATTTTGGTCGATGATACGAACATCAAGACGAATATTTTCCAAATGCTTCAAGAGCTTGCGGTGCTGCTCCACTCGACTAAGAGAAAACTGCTTCAACATCCGCTGGAACTTCCCCTCAACAAACTCAACCACTTCTTTCCGTTCAAACATCATCTCGCCCGAAATACGCTTCACTTGCATGTTGAGACTCTCCTCAGCTTTGGTAGCATACTCAAGTGACCTCAATGCCTCGTCTACTTTGATAGGGTCGAGCGAAACCTTACTCTTGATCTTTGTAGCCTGAAGATGCTTGGCTTTTGTCTGTGCTTGTGCCTGAAGTAGTTCACGCATGATAAGGTGACGATTAGTCAAAGCCTCTTTGATTTCATAAAAGTCGTTGACTAATGCTTTGATGCCATCTCCCAAAGTTCCCATATCACTGATCAGCTGGATTAGGGTCAAATCACTTTGGATCTGGGTAACTTTGGAAAGTTTCTCCCACATGTTCTTCATTCCCACATGTATATTTTCAAACTGTGACAAGCCTTTCAATTTTGTGCCAAGTTCGCTGATATATGCAGCCAACTGCTTTTCGTTTTTCTGGTTTTTCTCTAATGCCTTTTCCAACTTCTGACAAAGCAAGTATGTAGACTTGATCATTGGTCTGAAATCAGCGAGTTCTGTGTATGGATCATAAGGCACCGGAAGCTGCTTTAAAGTTTTCCTGACCAAACCGCTTGCCACCAGAGTCTTTTTACCGGAATTAATTACCGAGTATCCAAAGTCACTCTCAATGAAGTAAACAAACTCATCATCCCTGACCAAAATTGGGTTTTTCGTAATGCGGTCGAACCACTCCTGCCACATGTACATAATCTGTTTATTTTCGTCCTCCCCACCAGTGGGGTACGAAGTCTGAGGCAGTGGTATCACTGGAACGAACACCTCCAAGTTGGAGACGATCAAGTAATTATTGAATTTGACAACCTCATTGTATGTTCTGCGGATGTCCTTATACGTCTTTTGCCGGTACTTGGTCAATCCCTTCACCTCAACGTCGAACCTCAAGATCGGGTTGGATGGCTTATTCTTCTCGACGGCACGAAGCACAATCCGCATCGAATAGCGATCTGTGAATCTTTCTGGGAGTAGCTTGTTCAATTCCTCTCTGACCAATTTGCCCAGATTGTCTTCTCTGTCTTCTTCAGCTAGATTATCTTCCTGTGAATCACCAGAACCGACTGATTGTATGTATTGTTGATCTTGGGCCACTTCCAGCTCAGACTCGATGTTTTCATTTTGCACGTCATCTTGCGGTTCAGAAAACGGATTGTTATCTTCGAAATCTTCCGGATTGTATGCAATAGCAGATGCCATGATGCTGACTTTCTACACCGTGGAACTATCTCAAGATACACCGAGTGTTGATATGGCGAGTGTGCACACCACCAGATTTAGGAGAGGATCATAGACATCAGAATGAGTTGAAAGAGGTGAAACGAGAAAGAGAAAAAAGAGAGAAGAAAAGAAGATGAATTAACTGAGAATTCGCTTAAAATTCAAAATTAACTATAGGCAAATTGAAGTTTTGGAACAGTAAAATGCTCATATTGGAATTATCTCATATACACATGACACTATAGACAGCAGAGATTATAGTCTCTCCTCGGCCATCACACTGGAACTCTTAAAAATGTTATAGCCCCAGAACCCAATCACGTTCAAAACGCCCACTCTCCAACCGTTGAAGAGACCCAAGATACGGAACCGCGTCCACAAGCTCAATTTCTCCTGGTCTTCGTCGTTGAACAAGTGCGAAGGGTCCCAGCCATTGAAAGTGACTATGAGGTTTTCTTCAGCATCGTCAATGGTCACAACTCTGTATGGGTCCTCGGCGTGAGACTTTGGTGCCAACAAAAAACGCACTTGCTCCTTTCTCAACATGTTTTCTACTGGCAACTTGATGAAAAGTTCGGTGATCAGAAGCAACAAGTTCACTACCGTGTAGAGGTTGGGAGACAGGTACGAGTCAATGTTGTAGCGCACAAACAACAAGTACGGAGCCAGCTTTCTGAAAACAGTAGTGGAAAACTGGTGAAGCACCGTAAGCAAAGTGATCGTTGGAGGAGGCCGGAGAAGCAATGTTCTAGGGTAGTTCCTGATGGAGTCGCGGACTGATCTTGGATTAATTATCGGAGTATCTTGTGTAATAGTGTAAACGCTTGCGGCGGTGGAAGATGGTACAGGCGATGATGCAGCAGCCCATTGTATAGCGTCAGAGTATGAGCTCGCAGGATGTTCAACTGGGGGCTCAGGCTCTGGCACCACCGGTTTGTTGAATTGAGTGAGCATAAACTTTACCTTGATCAAATCCAATGGCATTAAAATGACTCCAGCCAAAACACATGCCAGCACAGAGAGCCAGAGAGACTTCGCAGGCTCCGTTGAGTGGGTCAAGTCAAGAAAGAATGGATCAGGAATCGATAAGAATGGTGATAAAAATCCAGTGATCCATGCCTCAATGGTATGTGACAATGTGTAGTGAATGAAAGACGCATTGATTCCTTTGAACAAAGCAAATGGTCCATCTTTAGACGTGATTGCCGTCATGATGTCGATGGTGTGCCTGGAGATTGGATAGATTTTATTTGGGTTTCTTGCTCTTGTGGGCTTGACCACAGAATGCGAAGCATTTATGTTGTGTTGGTAAAGAGAGGTTTCTGCATCACTTGGCAGCTGGAAGTAGTCGATTTCCTCCTCATAGTCACTAGCAAACCCGGTGTCCAAAGACTTTGTAGGAACATTTATGTCGTCCATCAAGCGAGAATAATTGCCATCAGTTTTTGTCAGCGAGGCAAAATCGAAGTAGCCAACCTGGAGAACCAAACGGACTATTTCCAAAGGCTGTGAAAGAAGCACTTTGCAATAGTTCTTAAAGAAATTCCACACCAAGTTCTTGGAGAGCTCGCTCAAGTTATTCAAGTCAAAGTACTCCAGAAGCTCCAAATCGTAAACATAGTTTTTGTCAGCAGACTTCATCAATATATCGCCAGAAGGTTTCCCAACCGCCAGCAACCCCACCTTCCCAGGAAAGAAATTGCCGGACTGGCTCGATATGTTATGGCCTAAGGAGGCAACTATAGGTTTTTGGGTAGAAGTATCTATTAGCCCAACACCTGGTTTGAAAATCACCAGGTACCCTGAATTGAAAGAGTCACGGTCATAATATGGCCTTAATGGGTGATCTCCAGGCATTGCTGGAAGCAGTGTTTGGTTGTGGGATAAATGGTGATATGTGAGGCAATAACTAAGTGGATGTGCAGGTCAGTGGTCAGTAGCTAAGAGTAGGTAGTCAGGAATGGGTGGTTGAGACGGTTTTTTGTGGGGGATAATGTGATCAGTTTTGTACAGACATATAAAGGGCCCATCTTTTCTTATAGTTTTTGCTTTTATGAATTTTGTTATCATGTCAAAAAGACTTGATGTTAATCATGTGCGACCGAGGACCAAAACGAAGAGTAGGGTCTGACTAGCATTGTTTTATCACTGAGGAGAAAATGCCTGAATGAATGATTGAAGTAACAATAGAACCTGAATTGATATC
Source organism: Sungouiella sharkensis (assembly GCA_030567015.1). Classification (NCBI taxonomy): domain Eukaryota; kingdom Fungi; phylum Ascomycota; class Pichiomycetes; order Serinales; family Metschnikowiaceae; genus Sungouiella; species Sungouiella sharkensis. The sequence continues at coordinate 65,749 of JAJLRN010000019.1, read as the reverse complement.
AATAGTAGTGACGAAGAATGAATGAGCGAAATCTTCCTCCTTGTATTTGTTCTATGTGCTTGTGTCACTTTTCAACGTAGACTAAAATTGGAGTATACAGACCTCTTAGGCCTTCTAATCCTTCAATTCTTCAGATCTTTTAATGAGAAATTGACCTAACTCGCGGAGAGGGTCTTCTGGTTTCTCCTTCGCCATTAGCTTGAGTCCGTCCAATACATGTTTCGTCAAGTTCTTGTTCAAGTATTGCCTAACGGAAGAGCCTCCAACCATTTCGTGTACTGGAAGCTCCTTGTGGTTGGAAATGGAGTGAATCGTCCGCACTGGAGCCGCAGCTGGCAGCTGTACTAGTTCTGGAGCAGAACTGGATTGTTGAAGTGAATGTTCCAGAGCGTCTTCTGTTTTCACCTTTTTGGCAGGTGGCTCTTCAGGCGCAGGGTCAGATAAATGCGACGAATGCTGACCAGTGGTGGCGGTATTTCTATTTTCAGACAGCTGAGCTGGAATAGAAGTGGCATCCATGTTGTGTAGTTGATGTGTCTTGTGTAGTTTTTGGAGATTTGGCGGTTACTAACGTTGAAACGTTGAACTGATAACAAGCGAGTGGGAGAGTGCAATTGGTAGATCCACAAAGACAATTTGGACTATAAAAGAGCAGTTATTACGTAAATCAAGTCAATAGAATAGTCAAAACCGTTAAGAAAGCGAAAACCCAATGAGTGCTTCCAATCAGTCTCTTGGTCAAACAAGAGCGTGGCCTGCACTCAAATTACAACAAAAGTCAAAACCAACTAATTACCCATCATGGACCCATTCAACGAGGTCGAGGAAGATTGCTGGGTGCAGATTAATGCTCTCACTGCCTTCATAAGCACCACGTCGGTAGCCACCGAGGATGCCAAGTTGGACTTCCAAAATAACTACCAGGAATTGGTGGAAACCTTGGAGGACTTGAAGCAGGCAGTCAAGATTCTGGAGTCGAACCCGTCACAGTTCAGCTTGACTCCGTCAGACATTGTAAACAGAAAGCAGATCTTGGCTCAATTACAGCAAAAGATCGCTCTTCTTCAAAAGGACTGGGATGCTCGAGTCAGCAACCCTCAGCGTCTCAGAGAGGTAACGACTATGTCCAACCGCATCAGCCAGGATGGATCCAATCCTTTCAGCGATAGTCAAAGAATAGATCTGGAGTTCAACCAATTTCAGCAGCAGGAACTCATACAGTCACAGGATCTCCAGCTTGATCAGATCCACAAGACCATGCAGAGCTTGAACCAACAAGCCACGCTAATGGGAGGCGAATTGGAGGACCAAGGGCACATGCTTGACGAACTTGACCAGGAAATGGACACCGTGGGCAACAAGCTCCAGCGGGGCTTGAGGAGAGTCAATCATGTCATTGAGAAGAATAGAGAAACAGCAAGCAATTGGTGCATCGGCATCCTCATGGTTGTCTTGTGCATCTTACTAGTGGTGCTTATCGTTGCCTGATTACGGGGCTACAAAAATTACAGATTGAAGGTGGTCACTAAAGGTGGCATCTGGATAGGTTAGTATTAGGAACACGATTATCTGAAGAATAATGCGTAATGATTATCAGCCAAAAGTATAAAGGTAGCTTGGTTTTTTCCACACCGACAGAAAGTCTCGAGCCAAATGCACTCAGAGTCATCATAATCACCGCAATAAGTTTACATACTGGTTGTAGTAGTTTATAGTCGTTGGTTGAGTGGAGCGGAATGCGCTCTTTATATATAATTTTTTTCTTCGCATCTCCAGTTACCCGCACTAACCTTGGGAGGGCTACCTGGGAGGACCAGTGACACTATTGTGAATTGGAAGAGTGATTCATTGATTATCACTTTCTGGATAGTGAGCATGATCAATTCAAGATGAATCTTCAACTATTTCGGATTTTTTGGGATCTTTAATGATCCTTCTTAGCATTCTCATACTGTGAGACTATCAAGTGGACAATTATTAAGTAATACAGTAAAACTAAACCGTATGTCGGTGACAGAGAAAGCTTTTGGTAATGGTCTAGAAGAAAGATAAACCAAATTTTTCTAATTGTACAGATGCAGCCGTTTATCGTAGACATATAGAGAATGGAGTTGGTCACGTGCATTACTATCTATAATCAAGAACCCACAACTCAACTTCCAAACACAATCACCATGTCAAACCAGGACAAATACAGGTACCGTGTGGAGGTGCAGCAAATGATGTTTGTTTCCGGAGAAACCAATGACCCTCCCATTGAAACGACATCTCTTATCGAGGATATAGTCCGAGGACAAGTTATAGAGATTCTACTTCAGTCAACGAAAACGGCTGCCGCCAGAGGAACGAGATCCATTGCAGCAGAAGACATGATTTTTCTCATAAGGCACGATAAGGCCAAAGTTAACAGACTTATCACATACCTCTCCTGGAAAGATGTGAGAAAGAACACCAAAGATGAGGGTGGGGGGACCGAATCGTTTATGGATCAAGAAGGAGCAGCTGCAGGGGGTGCCCCAGGTGCCTCTTCCAATGACCAATCGAAAATGGTCACGAGGTATAGAAAGTCAAAGATCAGGTTGCCTTGGGAAGTACAATTTATGTTTAGCGAGCAGCACCTAGAAACAGCAGAAGAGGCCGAGGAAATTGATGATGAAGAAAAGGCAGCCTCGTTGGCGTCACTCAAGAGATTGAAAATGGCCGATGAAAGAACGAAGAACATGACAAAAGAAGAATACGTCCATTGGTCTGAGTGCAGACAGGCATCTTTCACTTTTAGAAAAGTCAAGAAGTTCAGAGAGTGGGCGCAGATTGCCCAGATCTGTGAGTCCAGACCCAATGATGATGTCATTGATATATTGGGATTCCTTACTTTCGAAATTGTTTGTTCACTTACGGAAGAAGCGATGGCTATCAAAGCTGCCGAAGAAAAGTTGTTTCAACAGTCTCTACTGAAGTCTGGTATGCTTAACAAGGAAATCAACAAAAGAAAGAGAAAATACTTGTTCGACAAACCGGACGAATTAGCGAAGCCTATTCAGCCTTATCACATAGAGGAAGCTTGGCGTAGATTACAATCTACTGATTTTAAGCATAAGGCTGCAAGATCGTTTGGAGGTGGTATGCCTAGGTACGGAACTCGGTTGATTTGAGTTATGCAATTTGTCTATTAATTAGACTTTCATGGCAAAGTCTTGAGGACTTCGTCCACATTGTGATAGAATCTTCGCCACCTTAAGAAAGACTCCAAGTTGAGATCCAGTCCTTCTTGTTGATTTTTTATATCTATGGCGGTAATTGATTTCTGAAGACGGCTCCATATTCTTGTAATGGGTGCAAGGTCCAAAATGAAAGGTTTTGGAGACATGCTGTAACACGTCGACGTGTCTGGTAGCGGCTGAGTCTCCACCGGCTCTTCAAGCAGTTCTGAAGAGGACCGGCTCCTAGTCTGTGATCTTAAAATCTGGAGCTCTTGCACGAAGCGAGGTAATTTTTTCTTTCGAGATGAAATAAAATCAATAATGATTTGACGATACTGATTGTATGATAATGTAGGCAGACATTCTTGATCTTTTTCGCCTTGAAGCTCCTTCTTTAATTGATGACCAATGTTAAGCTCGTGTTTTAACGTAGGCTGCTTTGCAATCATAGAGTCATGAACAACATATATGTCCAAAAGTTCATTTACATGCGAGTCATGTAAGAACTTGGAATTCGAGTTCTCGCAAATTACATCAGAAGCGGACATAAGATCAAATTTGTTAGCCAAAGCTTCCAAATCTTCCGTGTTGGTAAATTGAGTCTTTTGTGGAGCCTCGTATAATAGTTCCATAACTTTTCCTTGCGGGACATGCTCTCTATAGCACAACCACTGACAAGTCATCAATGCCTTTCTGAGGTCATAGTTATCGTGTACTTTGCATTCATCCAAAATTTTATCTTGTAGAGCAGGACACAAGTCGCAGCCATGACTGTAAGCACATAACCAAATGTATTGCAGAAGCGACTGTTTGTCCGAGTTCAGTAGGTGAATTATTGAACTTTGCTCACTGGCAAGGTCCCAAATATTGCGAGGTATAACGCGAGGTTCGGTCACAGTGATGACAATAGGACGCTTGGAAAAGTTGACAACATCTTGTACAACGGTCCAGAAAGTTTTATCTTGTTCAAAAAGAATATCACAATCCTCGAATAGGACCACACCCTTCTGAAACGTTTTCGCCTCTGCTGTCAGATTTTGGTGAATGATCTGCGTGGTACAGAACTCCTTTATGGAACCATATAGATCCTTTCTTGATCTCTGCTGGCCAGCATTGATCTCGTGAACATATCCGTTCAATGCATTTAACGCTGCGTAAACTGAAGACGATTTGCAAGAACCAGATTCACCGCTAATTATGAGAACCGGAACAAAAACGTCCTCCTCTGTTTCTTCGCCCTCATCAAAATTGTCATCCACAATAAAGCCCAAGCCGGCGTCTCGTTTTCTTTGACGTTTTGCCTGTTCTCGCAATTTCACATTTCGAGGTGTCTTTGTAGATTGATTGGAGAGAATCAAAAATGCATTCTCAATCCAATTTTGAATAAGGTGGCGGTGTTCGCTGGCTAAAAGCAGTGTTTCTAAATTAGGTGGTTGAAATTTTTGAGGCCAATTCAAATTCTTGGACTGGGTCGTTTTCTGGAGGACAAACTCCTCATAAATTCGCTTGTGAGCTGGGTTAGTTAATGCGAGAGGTGCACGGTAGGCGATCTGTTCGGGGTCTGGTTTCCGATCCGAAAGTATTGTCCTCACTTCGATTGACTCCAAGTTGTCATTTGACTGCAAGAGGGAGTCCAAAGACTCCTCATGACAAGAAAAATCACGTTTATGCAAGTATTTCTTCAACGGAAGTTCCTTTAACTTCTCCGTTGAGTAATAAAATTGTTCGGGAGCACAGACATGCAAGGAAGACCTGGATATTGTTGGCGGTAGAAGCTCCTTGAGCTCTTGAATGGGAGTTAACTTTGGAAATGATGATTGACTGGCAGATTGCATCATCATGGCAAATACGCTCTTGGCGGGTTTACCGTTTTGATTTCCGGAGCTCTTGGTGTACAAAGGATTGCTTGACCTTGCAATATCCTTCAAGAAATCCGTCGGAAGTTTTAACGTTACCTTGTGTGATTGTCTGTTTCTCATGATTGTGGACATGAAGCTTTTACCTGTACCTGTGTTACCTTTCGCCATGAGCGGGTTTTCAAACTCCTTAACTGCTGCCAATTTGGCCGGATCTATTCGAAGTTTTACCTTGAGCGTCCATTCGCCTTTGGAATTTTTGAGTCTTTTGGGCGCAAAAGACGAGAACAAGTCTTTCGCAGCCATTCGCTTGCTTGCTACCCTCTCTTCAAGCAACTTTATTGGATCTTCGTTCACCAATTCGATGACAGGAAGTTCTTCGACCACCTCCAATGGAACTTCAATAAGCTTTTTTTCTCGTTTTAGGAAGTCCTTCGCTGAAATGCTCCTACCTTCTTTGAATATTCTCAGCTCGAGTTCCGCTAACGTTTTCTGTCTCTGCAACTTTCTCTCGAACTCCATGGCGTCAAAAGAAGTGTCTGTGACCTCCGAAAGTTCTTCGGTCAGAGCATTCGAGTCGTACTTTCCCATTTCCATCTCAGTCAGCTCCATCAACTCTGAGCTCTGCTCTAGTTCAGAAGACTCGACCTTTTCTGATTCTTCCATGAAATGCGTCTTTTCCGATCGCAGTGTCTTTGTTCCAGCCTTCAATTTTCTTCCTCTACCTAGCTTCTTCTTGTTATCTTGTTTTCCAGACAAAAGCGACATGAGGGTGTTTCTGTGAGCTGGAGTCTCCATCTTAGGTTCGACGTCGATGTCCGTGATATCCTCCGTTACGACGCCGGAGCCTGAGCCAGGAGACAGAAACTTCATATTTTCCGTTTCTGAGTCTCCCATGAAATGGCCACGGCCTGAAGAACTCCGCTCCAGTTCTAGCAGCATGGCCTATTCTAAGTATTAACTATGAGACGCGAATCAGTATAAATACAGACTCCAACTTGTATAGAGGCCCAATGGGCAGTAGACGTGAAGATGTAAAACAATGAAAATTTTAAGAGACAGAAAAGTTCTTGAAGAGAGTACAAATTGACATGAGTAATTGCTTTGATGCCGGTTTAATTCTTTCACCTTTTGGTCAATTCTTGTCTACTCTTCAACGTGGTCCCAACTGTAACTATATATACTCTACTACTACATACAATGGCCTGCACGCTTGGACTACTACTTATCTTCGTTGACTAACATGGGAGGCTTTCAGTTTAGCTTGAAGAATAGCAGAGTATCCAAGTCAAACAATAGTAAGAAAAAGCAACTTTTGCTGCTAAAAAAAGTGTCGCCAAAACAAAGTGCAAATCAGAATGCTTTAGGTGGAGATGAAGAGGACGATGAGCCTAAGAAAACGTCAATCGATGCGTTCGACTCAAAAGACGGTGCTCTCAACGGCAGTGACGCTATATCAAGAGAGAAGGATCTTGTAATAGTGCCTGCCAATCTAAGTACAGGGATTTTGAAAAAGGAGAGATGCTCTGAGCTAGAAGCTCCAGACCAGGAAAGAGAGTCCAAGAAGGCACCAAGTGCTGATGATATTGCACGAGCCTCACTCCTAAAGGGTGAGACTGTCGGTGAATCGGGCCATTTGACTTTAGATTTGAGTCAAGATTCCAAAGAGGTGGAAGAAAATACCGAGAAGGACTACGAGGAAGTACCAGTTGACCAGTTTGGAGCAGCCCTACTTCGAGGAATGGGCTGGGATGGCAAAGTATCGAAAAAAGAACAGACAGACGTCTCTCACAGACAAAGGGGAATAGTATTGGGTATAGGATCAAAGCTGGTGGGAAAAGAACTTGAGCAGGAACTCATGATGAAGAGAGGAACTAAACTAAGTGTTCCTCTAATACGGAAGGAATACAGTAAATAACGTTTGTGTCTTTCATTATCATTAGATGCAGAATAAATACATCAGGCCAAAACTCCAAGGCCCAAGAGTAGAAGTTGGCTCATCACCGAGTGTGACCATTTGTTGGTATTTTCTTCGATGATGCGCTTTTCGTCGAGCTTCACCATCAGCAAAAGATCATCGTAAATATCGCTGACGATAGCGTCAAAGACTCTTGTTTGAGAGATGTTATCCAAGTTGTACAAGTCGGACAATTTCTCAATGACGGTGGTCTTGATCACAAGAGGGTTTTGATGTTCAATGCCGTTGACGTATGCGATCAAAGACCGCAAGTTTTGGAGTGTGACGAATGGAACTTTAGATGAGGATGCCATAGGCAAATGCAGGGGTAATGTGGCCTTCAAGTCACTGAATTTCACCTTGAAGTTCACAATCACGTACTCGGAGTCATTTGAGATCGCCTTGTCATCTTTTTTGTTAGTGAATGTTTCGTAAAGAGCAGTAATCGCTCCTTTGATTAAGCTAGACTCTGAATCAGCTTTCTGGTTCGTGGTTTCCTCGGGACCAGTCAATTCTTTAAACTCGTTGAACACTTTCTGAATAAAACCACTCATAAGTGGGGTTTCGTCAGCATCCTCGCGCTCCTCCAACGATGGAAGTCGAATGTCAGCAATTATCTCAGCCTTACCGTTGACAATCCAGTTGAATTTCAGCTGCCGGTTGGCCCTGGAAAGATTTCCCATGTTAATGCCATCCAACTTGAATCGCACAACGTTGTCGCTATCTAAGAACGTTTGGTGCTTATGAATCGTGAACATGGAGTTGTTAACTGCTCCGGTGACATTGTTTGCGTTGAAAAAATCAATCAACAATCTGTTTCCACGTAATCTTGGCATGTCACAGTTGAAGATGGAGATCTGGAAAGGTGTCTTATCCTGGTTTTCGTAGAGCTCGATGAACGAGTCGTGGATCTTGACGTGAGCCAAGTTATACGCCGAGTCAAGAAATGTCGTTTTGGGAATTTCGCTCAACTTTTCAAGAGCCTGGATGTTGTGCTCGTTGACATCGTTCTGGACATTTGTAGTGTCGTTGTATCTGGTGAACGACATTGCCATCGAGCTGAGAGGAATGGATTTGTCTCTAGGAAGAAGCTCTGGGTCTGCCACAGGCATATCATCATGTTTATATACTTTAGCATGCATTCCAAAGAGTTCCAAGTTGTAGATCAAGCCTTGTCCCTCATACCATTTCTTGAATGACAAGCTCATGTTGACCTCCAGAATGGCAGCTGAGAACACCAACGATTGTACTTCCCCCTTAGTCTTTGTTGAATATACCTTGACGTTCTTGAACTTGAGCATGCCGTCAATAAGCTCTGGGACGACGTTTCCCTGTTCAAACACAATCTTTACACCAAGTCCATGAGACAAGATTTTACCTGCGAGATAACCAAGAAAGCTGTCGTCTTTTGGAGAGACTGCTTGCGACTGAGCATCTGACTGCGTGTTCGACTCGCCCTTTATCGTTTTGTAGAACTTGTCGAACTTGTCGATGGAGTACATGGTGACCAAGCCAAACGTGGTTGTGCCCAAAAGGATCCACAAAACGTTGCCCATGAAGAGCCACGAGGCAAAGGCCGTAAAATCGTCCATCGAAAACGGTCTGTTGTTTCTTGTTAGTGGCCACCGTATGTGCACCCATAGTCTAGACACTGGATTCTTTGCCTGAGCCAATAGCTGGGCCTTTGTCACATTTTCCTTCCTGTAGCGGATACTTGTACCATGAACCATTCTTGTGGTCATCCAAGGAAACGCTTTCCTACCTAAAATCATGTTTTTCGTCTCTCGCAGTAAAGGTGACTGCCAGCCTTTTGAAAACCGGTTCGGCCTTAAGCATGTTCTAGCAACGAACATTTGCAAGATTCCACTTCAACTTTTTTCTTACTTTTAATTCGCAAGAAGTACACTTGCAGCTTGTAGAGCGCGATCTCTTTGTCTAAAACAGGGAAATTTTTTGCTTGGAGAGAAGGCCCACACTCGTGAAGAAAAATGTTAGTGTAAAAGTACGGGGAAGATTTTCTTGCGCGAGCTTAAGAGTGGCTGGAAAAATGAAATGCGAATCAAGAAATTGAATGACGCTTACTCTAGGGAGACAAAAAAAATTGTGACGAATTTTTTGGAAAAGCTTGCTTTCGTTAGGACGGGCCTATGATAAAACTTGGGGATTTCTTATCTATCAATTTTTGTCTAGATTGTTTGCTTGCTGGACAGCTTTCCCACAGTGTAATTGCTTTTAACCACTGTAGACAGGCCGAGACGATAAAATAGCCCCATAGTGACGAGACGTTCGGAACAAGAACATCGAAAATGTAAATAAAGACATTTTTACAACTAGAACTTTATCCAATGTTTCTTCTTCGCATTTCTGGAGGAAATCTTTAGTAGACTGTACCTTCTCTGGACCCATCTACTTGATCTAAGTCACGTGCACTACCAGCCTCATCTCTTCCCTTCAAAAAAATCATATCTCCAGAAATCAGAAAAATTAAACCCACCATGGCAGCCCCGACCGCCCGCAAAGATGCTGCTCCAGCTACGCAGCCAGTGCAAGAGCACGAGGAAGAGCTCTTGATCGATACCACGAACGTCCCGGTGCAAGACCACGCAGAGCCCAAAAAGGACATTGAAGACGAAGAAATGGCCGAGCACCAGCAGCCAGAACCAAACACTGTTGTTTTGGACGAGAGCGGAAAGCCAAAATTCGCAGCAGCTACCAAGAGTGGCATGAAAGTCAAATTAGAAAGTAGAAAAGTGGCTGTTCCTCCTCACAGAATGACACCTTTGAAGAACACATGGGTCAAGATCTACCCACCTCTAGTGGAGCATCTCAAGTTGCAAGTAAGAATGAACTTGAAAACGAAAACCGTGGAGTTGAGAACCAACAAGTTCACGGAAGATGAAGGCGCTTTGCAGAAAGGGGCCGACTTCATCAAGGCGTTCACATTGGGCTTCGACGTGGATGATGCCATTGCCCTTTTAAGGTTGGATGACCTATATATCGAGACTTTCGAGATCAAGGATGTCAAGACGTTGACCGGAGACCACTTGTCGAGAGCCATTGGTAGAATTGCCGGTAAGGACGGTAAGACCAAGTTCGCCATTGAGAATGCCACCAGAACAAGAATCGTGTTGGCAGACTCTAAGATTCATATATTGGGAGGCTTCACCCACATTAGAATGGCCAGAGAAGCGGTGGTGTCGTTGATTTTGGGTTCTCCTCCAGGAAAGGTGTACGGAAACTTGCGTACGGTCGCCTCGAGAATGAAGGAGAGATACTAGGCTCCCATTAACGGCATCGGTTTCTCCCCGTGTTCCAATCTTTTGCATGTGTATATTAATTCCTTCATCTATGGTCTAATTTTGCAGGCCTTCTATATCAAGTCCAGCGTCAAGTCGTCCACTTCACTGTGGCCGTGGTATGGTAGCATTTCGTCTAGCTTAAGCTCTTTTCTCATAGCGTAGGCATCTTCTCCATCCTGGTAGTACAGCTTCTCTATAGAAGTGGTCTCGAAGCTCAAGGAGTCTCTATACAAGTGTAAAGCGGCCCGGTTCGACTTTCTGACATGCAATGAAACGTATTGAGCTTTGAATGACTCGCACATGGCATATAATGACTGCTTCATCAACTTCTCGGCAAGCCCCATTCTTCGATATGTTCTCATCACCGCCAATGACGTGATGTGTCCGTGTGGGGTCTTGTCCTCGGCCTCTGGGTCATCCTCCATTTTGCCCAAGACATACCCAACGATCTTCTCGCCTTTTCTGATGTATGCTGGGTCGCCCTTTGGGTCCAAGTCGTCAAAGTTTGCAACCTCAGAAGCCTCGGCATCTTCAGATAGCTGCTCGATCGTTTCTTCTATTTCCTCCTCGCCTTCGACGAAATCGTACGTGGTGGCCACGAAACTTGCTTGAGGCCACGATAAAATGTGGTACATGTAGTATTTCAACTGGTAGTTCTCGGGCAAGTTGAGCAAGTTGGCATTTTGCATCGCTTGGACGTCCTCAATGGTGGCCCTTCTAATGGTGATACCCATGGTGGTGACTTGTGGAGAAAAACCGGGCTAGATGAAAATCTCTTTGGTTATAGGTCGTGCGCATTGTATGATATGAAGTAGGTTGGTGTAGTATTTTACAGCAGGAAAGGTGGAATACAATCAGAGTGATTCGAAGATGTCGAATCTCGTTAATTAAAAGTTATTCTTGACAATTCTAGACCGTTTTGCCCTCATGTAGCATACTTAGCCATGTCTGAGTGCTCGCAGTATGTCAACGACTGAGACTTGTATGTGGGGTGAGAATTGAAGAAGTGCCAATCAAATAAGGTTCAGAGACACTTTGAAATGTCGTTTTGCTTTATCAAAGTCTATTCTGGCTTCTTTCTTTTGTACTTGAAACATCATTTCACTCAGCTAAATCGGATCTCCTCTCTAGCGAATAGCAGACTGTCGAATTTCACAAGAAATACCGTCCTCAAAGGAAGCCCTTCGGAGGGCGCCGAATGTGCTACTACGGTAGAATGAAAGCCCGAACTGTCCAATGCTCCCTCGATAATTCCAGCTACAAATGCCGAGCAGTTCAAGTTGCCATATTCTTTCGGTATGCTGATGAACTTTGACACTAGCGGCATGTTGTCAATGATCATGTATTCGTCGTGAACATCCTGTGACTTTTCCAATTCGTTGGCGGTTTTGCCAAACACAGCTCGCCAGAATGGGCCATGGATAAACTGGAGAATCTCAATAATCTTGATTTCTCGCTTGCCATGCTTCATACCTTCTCTCAACTTCACTAACTCCAAGTAACTCTGTCCAATTTGATATCCAAGCCCGTTGAGTCTATTTTCAAGATCTTGAATGCCTTTAGACTGCTCGTGTGCCCAGTTCACAATCTCACAGAAGAGAAATGCTAGCGTAGATAGACTGATCTCGTTGAGTTTTTTGGAGTTGACATTGCGGTCGTAGATGGAGTTTTGTGATGTAGGAGTCAAGGAAACTGTGCGTTTGTTGAGGAGAATCGCCGAGGATTCGCTGTTAATAGCGTTGGATGCTGGACCTATCGATGGATTGTATCCAAATCCTGTCTTGGAAACGTCGTTTATGGTAAGAGCACCCATTGTAGCCACAGAGGGTAAAATCGGCTTCTCTGGCATGTCTGTTTTGTGTTTCAATCGTTGTAATACGTGTGAAGGGTATAAAGTGACTAGTTGTAGATAGTTGAGTATCTTGGACGGATGTCGCACTTGGCACATAATATGGAGGTGTAGGTCGTGATATGTAAACCTCCACATACAATTGATCTTTCTTCTCTGTTGTTATAATAAAAGTTCCTGAAGTCTGATTAGAGGCCAAGAACCGATAAAATGACCAAACAACGTCCGAAAAGTACGCCTTATTGTATGAACCTAATAGATTAGCCGCTAAAAATTTCTAGCTTATGAACGTAGAAGAGGGCGGAAACGGTCAGTATGTGGCCGCAATTTGAAGCTCAGTGAAAAAAAAGATTCCCGAGGACCATTAGAAGTTGGCAAAGACTCCTTGGCCAGACTTTCGGAAATATTTTGCCCATTGAAGGCTAATACCTCAACTCCTTCTAAGCTGTACAAGTTGCGGAACCGCATATTGAATAGTCCACTGCTTGAGCCCTATCAGTTTTCAATTCAAAGTGAGCATGAAGTCACTGGAGATCGTTGTCTGCATCAAAATAGGAGTTTTGCATCGCAGCATGAAATGTATGGTCACTTAGATGGCTCTAATCGCAAGAAAGGCATTCTCAGTACCGGGCCAACCGCAAATTCCCCGCTCCAAGATACCGTTGAAGTCTTGGACGTTCCAGTAGCATGTAAAGTTGAAAAATTCTCTAGCAATATTTTTTGCTCTGCTCCACTGCTTGAAATCGTGGATGATTCAGTCAAACTTGTGATACCAGAACCAATCAGTCAAAATCGAAATAGTACTTGCATAACTGCTTTCGTGCACCCACCCAGCGATGACATATCTACAAATCTACCCCTTGCTTGTTTTGGATTAGCTCCTCCAACCACTCACTCGAGCTCACCAATCATAAATTCAGATCGCCACGAAGTGAGTGAGCTTCCACTCGCCCATTTGAAACGCCAAAGTACAAAGTGCCCCACAAACAGCAAAACAAAACAAGTTCCTAAATCCATTTCCACACAATCAATTGCTATTCTATACAAAGATTTACTACTGCTTTGTACTCCTGGGCCAGACCCGTTGGATCTCCTAGCCAAATATCGAAACAGGCATATAATCTAGACACCTCTACGCACATAATCCAGTCCATAATTTAGTCCCGCCATTGATTCTAAGAGTCTGAGAGGTACTGGTGTATACGGGACATCAGTGCGGCAATGATAAAATGTCGTGGCGGCATTGTGCAGACTTGCAAGCTCTTGAAACAAGACAAGCCAATACCATTAGCATTTGGCCTATTATTTTGGGGTCAATGATGATCTACACACAATGTAGCAGATCATACCAATATCTGGGAAAGTTCTTATGATTGGTGAATCAGGGTGAAACACCATTGGGATATCGTTTCACTTAAATGTAAGAAAGACCCAGTCTGTTGAAACGTCTCACCCATGAGAAAATATCTAAAGACGTAGTCCTGCTCATGATGTGGAAATAATCAGAAAAAAAAGGAAGTGTGATGAATAAGTATAGCAGACAGACTCCAGCATATACTTGCAAGATAAGCGATCTATGAAGATATGAATGGAATTAACGGCTATTGCGTGAGCTTAATTCATGAGGTGCGCTTCAAAATTTACCCACTTGTACACTGTGCACACTTGGGCACCTACTGGTCTTTTCATCATAAGCAGAACAATTTGCCTCCCACTACACTATGGACTCGGAAAAGTCGCTGACGCCTGGCACACCTGGTTTTGTTTTAGAATCTCGGGGCGGTGTAAAAGGGCAGCCGACTGACAAGCCCTCTTCATCCCGAAGCAAAGAGGCTCCTCTTATCGACAAGCAATCGCTCTTGGAGAAACTAGAAACCATTCCAACGGAAACGCTCCGAAGTATCCTTACAAATCAAGTTGATCTCGAGATTCGTCTCAAACACAAAGAGTTGAAGCTTACGGAGGACGAGCTAGGAAAGTGCGAGGCACAAATGCTTGCTATAAGGAAGTTCTTCGAGGTTCCTAACGACATCAGTTTCAAGAACGAGCCCAATGACTTCACGTTGAAGTATTACGACGTACTTAACAAATCACTTTCAGTCAACTATACAAAGCTACAGCAGCAGCAGTACGTGAATGAGCATCCCACTTTCAAAGAGAACATATTTGTTGATTCTGAACCGGTGCACTCGTACCGAACCCGATCTACCACATCCTCACTCCGGCCATCGCTACCGGGACCAGCAGTACGCATACCAGGATGTCTTTATCGCCGAACAGACGGTGTTGTTGTGAAACTCACGTGTCCAGATTGTCAGAGAAGCAATTTCTCTTCGGCACAAGGATTCCTCAATCACAGCAGAATCGCTCACTCCAAAGAATACACATCACAAGACGCTGCTGCATTGAGGTGTGGTGAAATTCTCCCTGATGAGTTTCAGGATGAGGAAGGTCTAGCTAGTTTGAACAACTTAAAGCGGAAGAGTTTGGATGCAACAAAAAACCTCAATGTCAACGAAATATACTTCAATGGTTTAAGCAACACGCTAAACACAGTTCACAGAGCATCAGAAACTGACTTAGTGGTGCATTCTACTTCTGGCGATGTTGTGGGTAAACTGGAGGATTTGAAAAGGAAGGCCAGCGACTCGGGTTCTGGCGAGTTGATGAAGAAACTCATTAAAAGCGGTGTGGCTCACGACGCCAAAGACTACGAAGATCTTGTTGGAGAAGCCCGCAAGGCGATTCCAAACTCGCACCTTTTCGATGACGAAGAAGAAGGCGAGGATCTTGCAAAGTCGGTAACTCCGCCAGTGAACTCGTCGGGAGGATTGCAACCAAAGCGAGAGCCGCATGCGCCTAGTGCTAAGGGTATTGCTACTAGTACCACTATCTCGAACACGAAGAATGGGCAGGGCTCGGAGAGTACATTGCCTGGAGCAAATGTTGATCTCGGGAAACCAGTGACCCACTTTGAGGTGGGAGGCAAGTACGAAAATCGGCTACGGAGAAGAAAGTCACGGGGAGCCCAGGGAGCAGAGATCCCCGGTTTACGCATTGACGACGTTGGTAACGCGGACAAGAAAAGTAAAAGGCGCAAGAGTCAGAGATGATGTTGGTGAGAGGTGACATCAGCGTGGGAAAGGAACTCCGGCAGATGATGTAAAGACACGTCGAAGTCAAAATGCGTTCCACGAGGGTTGCACCCGACTATCAGTCTTTAGTCAGCTAATGAGAAAATGGCTACATTCCGAATAGTCTAGCCTTGAGAAGTGTTTCAGTAGCAAGACTCCCTCAGTAGGTGCTAGTTTCGCAGTTAGACCGTTCATTTCCCGCACGAAGTTGCCGAGGCCCAAACCCCAGGTTGCCAGTACCTCGAGAAGTACATGGGCCTAAAGTGACACCATTGTATACACGCCTCTTTCCAATAATAGAGCGACTCTCGAATTTCCACGTGGACAAAACCACAACCGGAGCGAGAAACAAAACCAGTTAACGAGGAAAGTGCGCCAAGAATAGCCAGCGGCGCTGGTGTGGCGGCTGTATGCAGGATTCTTGACGTGATTTCGCCCACCAGACAAAGGATGGTGAAGTAATAACCGGGCAAACCTTAAATGGGGAAAAGCAAATGAGAAAACGAAAAAACGAAAGCAAAAAGGAAATTTAAAAATAAACCATATACAAGAAATCAGATATGGGAGCAAAGAAGGAGGCACTGGCCTGGGCCGAGGGGCGGCTGCTCCCAAAAATAGCCGAGTACCAGAATCAGTCAGGAGAAGTTTTGCCCAGTCGGCCCAGGTGTTTTCCTGCCGGCTGTCAAACTAGCACTAAAGCGGCTGTGCGGAAGGTTTTGTTATTTCGCCGACGACGACTGTGAGAGAGAAATGGTTTCACTCAACTTTTTTTTCGTTGTTGTTTTATTCGCTTCAACTCGATCACTTCCCCACCTTCCCTTTTTGTCGTTGTTAAAATTAGCACCTAAGCACAAGGAGGTGGGTACCTCGTCAAAAGTAAGTTCCATTGAAGGCAAAATGCGGCAACTGCCGTAATAGCGCGGTTGTGCCGGCATACAATGCGAGTCTAGACCGGCGTCTAGAACTGTTTCCAACGCACTATGTCGTAGTTGGTTCGTGTGCAGCCAAGTATGATAGAGCCACTCCATGAGGTGAAACCACTGTTTTTACTAGGGGAGATTACTCAAGGGATCTTTGTCTTTTCTTCAAACTCTTTGTTTTTTTCTCTCTGGAAATACCAAAAAACTACAAACAGACCCTGTATCGCAGCCAGTGGAAGCCAACAAGTCGTTCCACCCATTATTCTCTGGAATCGCTCATCTCGTTCCACCCATACAGAAGAACGCTCCTGGTGCTGTAAACATCTACATTTACCAGTGATCCTCATCTTGAATATCTGGCCCGATGTCTTCTAGTCCCTGTTGTGCTGACTTTAAGTTCCCCGTGCACCAGAATGACGCTATGGGCTTCCAGAACAAAACATCAGACCTTTCGTCTCCGATAGGTGCACTCTCAATGGGGTCGCCACTTATGGCCACCGAAGGCGCAGACTACTTTGCCATGAAGGCCCCGTGGCTGGCTCCCGTGGTTAGTCCAAGCTTCAACCAGCCGTCGAAGCCTACCATCCATAAGGCTGCTGCCAATTCAATCAGCTCGCTCACTTCAGAAACAACCTTGGTCGAGGGCAACACCTCTGGATTTAGCGATTTTACCACTTCCACCGACACTTTGGTGCCTGATCTGGCGACAAGCAGCCCCAAATCTCGGAGAAACGTGCTTCTGTTAAGATTGGCACTCTCGCATCGATCTTCTCTTAAAACGCACGCTGTAGGCGCTTCCTCTGCTCGTCCTTACGACTGCTTCCCCAAGATAGACGAAGAGCTGCCCAATCAAATGTCACAATCTGCCGTCGACAGTCGTTTTGCGTTCAATCGTCATCTCCCTACGGACGATACCGAGTCGGCTGGATTCTCTTTCAAGACAGAAAATCTCAATGTGAAGGCTGGAAGCACTACACCTTCAGAACCTTTAATAAAACCTGTGTTTCCAAAGCTCAGAAAGCAGACTACGCTTCCCAACCTTTTTCCCCAACACGATATGACTTTCATCAATACCATTCAAAACGAACAGGCGAAGAGATGCCTATATAAGGCTCCTCCCGAAAACATGCGGGATGCCATTGTGGGCCTCTCGCCAACGATAAAGTATTTGACAGCTCCGGAAGTTGCCACTTTGCTAGGCTCTTGCCACATTGACCCAAGATCAAAACTTCCGTCGGTATTTGTCATCGATGTTCGTTCGTTTGCCGACTTTGTGAAGGGTAACGTGTGCGGTTCTATCAACGTGTGTCCTCCTCTGACTTTACTTAGACGTTCGACGTTCAACTGGGCCAAGTGTGTCAACTCTTTGCCCAACTATGAACGTCTCATCAATCTCAACTACTTGCACTTCAACAACAAAAACGTTCATCTGAAGACTGTTTTTGACGACACTAAAACGGGATTGCATGGTTTGCCCCCCATCTTAATTTATGATAACAACAATTATTCAGCAAATTTATATCACATGTGCAAGAAGTTGGTCGACCACTCCTGCTGGGATGCCGTGTCTGCTCCACCAATCTACTTGTTGGATGGGCCATTCGTTGACTTTTCTTCGCAATACGGACATTTGATCAGTTGTCGAAAATCTGAACCAATCGACTTGTCTACATTGGAGGTGACTACGCTTCTCGAGTCACCGTCTGGAAGTAACGATAGTATTTTAGAGCATCGCCTTGAAACTTCAGGAAAAGCTCACATCAATGCACCTCGATCCAGCTCTATATCTGGGTTACCGTCTATATCTTTTGATACATCAACACCGAGCGTATCCAATTTCTCGCTCCCACAGAATCTTCCTCAAAAAACCTTCAAGATTAGACATAATGAGGAAGTGTTTGATTTGACGGCATCGCCAAAAATGGATACTCTGGCGTCAAAACTAACATCTTCTGAGTTGGATCTGTTGCCTAAATGGTTGAAGGAAAAAATCTGCCATCCAGATCGCATAAAGGAAGAATTCAACAAACTTGAAGTATGTGAGAAGTTGCGTCTCAACAATGCTTTGAGTCTTCAAAGCAAACCTGAGTTGATCACTCCAGGTGGAAGTATGGAAGTTTCCCCAATTATCAACTGTGGCTTAGACTACGGCCATAAGAACAGATACAAAGACATCCTCCTTTATGATCACTCGAGGGTTAAGTTACATCATAATTGCGATCAATTGTCAGAAGCTAATTGTGATTATATCAACGCTTCATACTTGGACCCTACATCTGAATTTATGGACTTGACGGTGCAAGGTAAAGAATCCAGAGAACAATTAATGAAAGAGTTGAAGATCATTGCCACTCAAGGACCATTACCGGAGACAACTGGAGATTTCTGGAAGTGCGTGGTCGATCAACAGTGTCTTCTAATCGTTTCGTTGACAGAAGAGTACGAGGGTGGATTGAAGAAGTGCAGCGCCTATTGGACACCGGGCGTTTACAACTCCGGGCAATCTGTGGTGAAGGTCCTGGTCAGAAAGGTGGAGGCTTTTGATCATTTTGTGCTCAGATCATTCACGGTCGCCGTTGGTGAAATTCAAAGATATGTCCTTCAAGTTCAATTGAACCAATGGCAAGACATGAATGTCACTGTGGATCCACGGGACATTCTTCCACTCATCCTGTTGAAGGAACACATTTTGAGCGAGATTAAGCCGCACTCAGGATACCCTACCATCACACATTGTTCAGCAGGATGTGGTAGAACTGGAGTGTTTTGTGCCGTTGACTCGCTAATTGGGTTGTTGAGAACAAACAATAACCAGTGTGAGCTTCCTTACGATCCGGTCTACTCGCTTGTCAACAGTCTCCGCCGGCAGCGGATTCTGATGGTGCAGACCATGCGCCAGTATATTATGATTTACGATGTGCTAGTGCAGTATGCTCTCTTTGGGAACAAGGTCAAGTCTATGGGTGAACTTGACATTGTTAAGGATTTTCTCAAGGTTTTAGGGAAATAGAATAATAATGGGTTTGGATTAGAATATATAAATATAATATTCTTCAGTAATTGAACTGAGCGTAGCAAACACCCTAGCTTTTGTGAAAGGTTGTCTCGGCGTCTTCCATGCATCACATTGCGGTAGTAGCGAATTTCAACATCTACACGCTTTAAATGAGGTATTTTACTATCAACAGTCCTACATTGTCAGTGATACTCTGCAATTGAATCAATTGCGTAAATGTCTTCATTTCTATGGAACGCTTAAGCGTTGGTGGCCAAAGCCTGTTTCAAAGCAGCCGGGTTGGCACCAATTACCTTACCGACGATCTTGCCGTTCTTGAAGAAAAGAACAGTAGGCATGGAGGAGATTTCGTACTCCTGAGCAACATCTCCCAATTCGTCAACGTCAACTTTGATGAATTTGGCAGCTGAGTATTCATTAGAGAACTTGTCCAACAATGGGGCAATCATCTTACATGGGCCACACCAAGTGGCGAAGAAGTCAACAACAACCAAACCGTCGTGCTTCAAAGCAGCATCGAACTCGGCTTTAGAGGAAACAACAGCGACCATTATGTTATGTTTTGTAATGTATGGAGATAGAAGAAAATCTGGTTGGGCATAGGGTGTGGACTTTTCGCGATCCTTAAATATGTCGGAGCAGTCCATGAGATTGCGCGAAATTACCTAAGCAAATAAGAACTAGAAACTCGCTGTAGTGCTCGGCTTACAAATGGGTAACTGCACACTACTGAGGGTGACTATGGGTTAGCCATTACTAAGACGGTAAGTATTCGAATTCGTCATCGGTTTATAGGTCTTCGAGAATCTTCGTTGCAGCGAACGAGACATGTGGCGAGGCGAGGTTTTTGTAGATTTATGACATATCCTGTGATTCAGTAGTCACTGTTGGTTGGTGGGCTCTCACCAAAATATGTGGAGCTTCATAAATTGTCGATAGGCTTCGCTGATAAGACACCGCCACGCAAAAATGATACAACATGTCATGGTTAAAAATTTATCCCAAAAGTATACTCAGTTCATCTGTTCACTTTGATAATTAACATTGCTCGATCAGTCCGGGTCGTGAAGACTCCGAGGTAATCACTTGTTCACTTGTTCACTTTGATAATAACATTGCTCGGTCAGTCTGGGTCGTGAAGACTCCGAGGTGATCACTTGTTCACTTTGATAATTAACATTGCTCGGTCAGTCTAGGTCGTGAAGACTCCGAGGTAATCACTTGTTCACTTGTTCACTTGTTCATTTGTTCACTTGTTCACTTGTTCACTTTGATAATTGACATTGCTCGGTCAATCTCGGTCGTGAAGACTCTGAGGTAATCATTTGTTCACTTTGATAATAACATTGCTCGGTAAGTCTGGGTCGTGAAGACTCCGAGGTAATCACTTGTTCACTTTGATAATTAACATTGCTCGGTCAGTATGGGTCGTGAAAACTCCCAGTTAATCACTTGTTCACTTGTTCACTTTGATAATTGACATTGCTCGGTCAGTCTCGGTCGTGATGACTCTGAGGTAATCATTTGCTCACTTTGATAATAACATTGCTCGGTAAATCTGGGTCGTGAAGACTCCAAGGTAATCACTTGTTCCCACCTACTCCTCATAATCGTAAACTCCTTCAATCATTTGCATATAGTCGTCGATGTTGAAGTTCGTGACTCTCTTAAGTAGCTCCTTCTTATGCGCGTAGTAGGTGTTCAACACTGTATTGTTGTGTCTCGCAGCATGTAATTTATCTTCTTCAAGAGTCCTCTTGATAGCATTGTGGATGACTGGAATTGTAGACTCAATGAGCTTATTGACGGCATCTTCGCTTGACTCACACGCCTGCTCAATGAGATTGGGAATTATGACTTCCTTGTCGTTCCAAGTAACTCCGTACGCAATTTCTGGTCCATAGACTACATCGCTTTCGGCTTCTTGCTTTCCCATCTCAGCAACGATCTCTTCTATTGTGCCTTGATACATGTGGCTCAACTCGTATATATCAACTTTTTGATCCCAATTTTCATTGTATTGAAGACCAGGGATCATGAGTAGAGGCAATCTGAAATCGGTCAAATCTAATGATACCAATCCGTTATTCCCCACTAGAACTGTTAGGTAAGGATAAATGTGGAGCCACTTAGCAATGTACTCATAATTGACATTCTCAGTTCCTAATTGTTCATTAATGGCCTCGTTAAGATGAGGAATTTTCCACTTGTAAGACCCTGCTGACTGGGGAATGAAGCCGTAAGTACGGAAGAAGATATCCAACACTTTTGTTGGTGAGTAACTGATGCAAATTTCGTCACCAGCAGCTACATCCTTTTCAAGTCTGAGAATAACATCATCAGTCTCCCGGTCAACATCGAATACGGCATTCTTATTATCCGAATGATTAGCAAAATCTAGCACTGGGACTAGCGTTACATTAGTTGTGAAGTCTTCTTGTTCTTCCTGCCCTGAATTTTCCTCATCTATATCCTCATCGGACTCCGCTCTTGACACTGTAGTGATTACGTGCGGAATCTCCAACACTCGAGACTTGACCGCCTGATGCAACTGGAAAGCTTCTCGAAAAGGAAGCAATGTCTCAACCTCCGGGAGATATTTAGCCAACTCGTTGTATTCGGCTTTCACTTTCCTTTTCTCCTTGATTTGCGATTGTATAAGGTGGTCTGGGTCGTCAACCAGTTCGTCTACATTCAACACTTCTGTCGATGCTAAGATGTCCAAGTACCGATCGATATTGTCTATGCCGGCCACATTTAGTGTTTTCTTGTTCCTTATCAACTGCAATATCCTCATTCCCCATATATAGCTGCGTACAATGGCGGTTTCTGTGAAGTTTGACCCACTGGTAAGTACTGTGTTTATCACTCGGGTGGCTGTACCAGAATGGTCGGACTCTTTCATAGTTTTACTCAATTCAAGTAAAGTATTCAAATCAAAAATGAATTTTTGTGGAATTCGAAGCACAACAGTGTCTTCTTGTATTGCGTTTTGGCATAGGAGTCCGTACCCTCCAAGACAACTACGTTCCACTGCTATGTCTGGATGTATATATGCGCCTCTCATGAGCGCCCACTGCACAAATTCTGGAACCTGGTCCATTGTGAATTTAATGAGAGATTTTTGGGTCTCACCGAGGATACCCTACAAAAATGACAGGTTTAGGAATTATAGGAGGTTCTGACAATATAAGGAAACTTGGCTCAATGGTCCATGCAGGACCTCTAATCTATGTTTCTTACCGGCAGAGACATCCATCCTGCAGCACCTGTGGGAATTTGACAGAAGCAGATAAATGGAGAGAGTGTGTATTTAAAGAGTCTGTGAAATGTATGGCCGATTTGGAGATAGTGATATTTCATATTAGTTTCAATTCATAAACGTGGGAAATATTTTAAAGTGTGGAGATTTTTGGCTTGGCCAATCAGTTTGTCATTGACGTAGAATCCCTATCGCGATCGGCACTTTGCACATTTCATGAGACATTAACCATCGTAATCAAAAGCGAAAAATACCAAAAATAAAAAGCTTTTGACGAAAATCGTTATGCAAGAAGTGTTTTAACAGAAGAAAAAAATACAAAAATGACATGAATTTGCCCTTTCCAACCAAAATATAGTATATTGATAACCTAAGGTTAGTACCATCTTAGCCAGTCTCTCTTAGTACCGGGCACGGACATCCGTGCACCACACTGAAGGTTAAGGAAGAAAAAAAATCTAGTAAGTAACGCCGTTTGACAACCATCATGTCTTGGGACGACGAAGATTTCGATATTCCAACTACTAGCAAACCTGCAACCACCACTTCCTGGGAGGATGAGGAAGAGGACCCATTGATGGAGTCCTGGGACGTCGATGAAGAGGCTGAAGCAAAGAAGAAGAAGGCTGAAGAAGACAAGAAAAAGGCCGAATTGAAAAAGAAGCAGGAGGAGGCCAAGGCCAAGAAGTTAGCAGCCAAAAACGGCGAAATCAAGCTTTTGGAGATCGATACATTGGACGAGACCACCAGAAGAGAGTTGTTGAGAAAAGCTGAGTTGAATGCCGACTTGAACAATGCCGCCGACTTGTTCGGAGGTTTGGGAGTAGCTGGCGACAACTTGGAGGAAATAAACGCACACCCAAGAGAGAGGTTGGCTAAGGTACAGCCAAAGCCAGCATTCAACAAGGACACACCTCTAAATGAGCATCCCTTGTTCCAGCCTTCCAACAAGCAAGAGTACGAGAAGTTGAGAAAGGCGTTGGGCCCAGTCTTAACCGAATTGGCCGAGAACTCGCCGTTGAACTATGCTTCCAGCTTGGCCATCGACTTAATCAGAGACCTTGTGCAGCCATTAAGTGTGGAGAATTTGAGAAAGGTCAACTCGACCTTGGCTGTGGTCCAGAAGGAGAAAGAGAAACAGGAGAGGCAAGCCAGATTGCAGAAGTCTGGAGGAACTGCCACCGGAGGTGCTGGTAAAAAGAAGGCCAAGCCATTGGTGAAGACCAACGTGAACAACTCGTTCAAAAAGGACGCCTTCGACGACATGGACGCCAACTACGACGACTTCGGTGACGACGACTTTATGTAAGATACCTGGGGCGCCTGTAATAGACTAATGTGCGGTGAAGTAGATGGGCAATACATGAGCATAATGAAACACTAGCGTAAGAAAGGTCCATCGGTCTGCCGAGCAGATTGATTTGCACAAAGCCACGTACCTGTGAATAATTCATATTAATTTGAATTAGATCACCGCATGCCATTCCCTTCTACCATATTCTTTTCCATCCATTCTCTTATTCATCTCTGTACCTCTTAAATGCCTACTCCAAAGTCTGGGGAAAGTTGGTGCGACCTCGAAAAAATGCTCGCATAAAAAAGCTCTCCAACCATCAAATGCTACGATAATGAGTTCGCTCAAAGACGCCCTCACAAGGGTCACACGGGTTGCTCGACACGCAGAGCTGCTCCGACAGAGTCTGCAAGCTGCTCCTGTGGCACACAAGTCCGGTGATTCAAGCCCGAGACATCGGCAACTTCCATCTCGAGATCGAGTGCCCCAAGACCAGTTACAGAAACTCAGGCCTCACCTACGAGGGTTCCAGAAAAAGCGATACCAGAGGTTTCTTGAGCCTCTAGCCATGCCGCAGCTCAAAATTTATGCTGAGAGCGATTCTCGCTACAACGTTGAGCGAGCTGAGGCCAATTTTGCATCCAAAAAGAGCACTGACCGTATTGATGTGTTCAACAACTTTCTCAGTGAACGATTTGTCTTTAACAAAATGGTTGATTTCCTTGTGGAACTCACGCCTGAGTACTTGAAGTCGGCAGAAACGGTCGGCAACGCAGACTTGCTAGCGAGTGTGTTGAAAGAAGAGAATCTAGAGTTTTCTCGAAATCGGTACCAGAACGTGCCCAGATACCATTTCCACGAGGTACCATCGATGCCTGATCCTCTCACAAAGGAGAATTTTCAGGAATACATCTATTTTTTGACACACCTGAAAATTCTCTACCGCAACTCGTCGTCGTTGGCAAGCGGTATCGTGCCTGAGATTCTCTTATACACTCACCACTTGGAGAATACACGGTTCAAGCCTTACAGATCGGTGCAAACATACAATTACCTAATCAAGTACTTTGGTTACGACAAGTTCCAGAGCTCGTTTGCCAGAGAGTTGCTTCTTGTTATGGCCAAAGACGGTCACAGGCCCGATATCGAGACCATAAACCAACTTCTTAAGATCTGTCGCATTCATTCCAACAGAAGATCTTTAACAAGCACATACAAAGTCATCATCAACTACTTGACTCTAGCGAAAAGATTAGACCTTAAAGCCAATTTATCCACATGGAACAGAGTTTACGACTGCATCGACAATATCTTCTTGAAGGAGATCCTAGTCAACAAAATTGTATCTATTAATTTGCCAGTGCTGGGCAATTTATGCATACGCATTCTTGAAGATTACTCCAAAACAACCAAAAACCCAGCTGACATCACAAACTTCGTGGAAGGCGATCTTCACCGTCATAGCTGGAAGAGTGATCCCAGATTGGCCGAGAAAGTGGCTTACCACAGCATTATCAATGCGGCTAACAATGACGAGTTTGGAAAGATTTGGAATGAGACAATACCAGAGATTGAGGTGGACGGAATAACTATTAAAACCATCATCAATGGGATCTTTGCGAACCCAAATCTTTCTCGAAAGATCTATCTAGCATTGTGCGCTTATATCAAGTTGCATAAAGAGATCAAGGTTCCACCAGAAGTTTTTGGCAAGTTGATTCAGATGGTGTGCCATAATGAAGACAACTATGATATTGTCAGCGTGAATCATTTAGCCAGAGCCTTGATTCACATAGACGCAGTTGACCAGCTTGATCTTCCGCTTGAGTACAACGAATATGAATCAAACCCAAAGACTGCTACCAGCACTAAGAACAAATTGATCGAATTTCCTTTCAAGCTGCCACAAGGATCAATTCCCGAGCATTACAAAATTATGAAAAGGTTAACCAAACACTATCTCATTGATCTTGAGGCTAAGTGCATATATCTACAGAACACCCGGAAAGAATTTAATGTGGCCATGCCATGGGAACAAATTCAGGAAGAAGAAATTGAATTGTGGGAAAAACAAAAATCACAATTACAGCTGATTTCAAATTTTTGGAGTGGACTTGACCAGAATTCTTGTGTGCTAAGCCATAATCCATCATCATTGCCTGTACCTGAGAAAGTTGTCTCCACATACAGAAGGCTCGCCCATATCAAGATGGGAATCAGCCATGACATCAATTTGATCCACAAACTCAAGAGCGGCTTCGATAAACAAGTCGAGCGGGAGATGCTCGAACGCAACATTATCTCTCGAGATTCTGTAAATAGCGGAGCCTAATGTTCCATAATGATAGACATGTACCTAGGTTGACTTGACAAGGTCACGTGCAGAGCATCAGTCTAAACAGTAAGTGAGTGCTTAATCTATACAAATAACAAGACATTATGTCACGATTTGCCAACTCATACTGGTCGCCAGACAATCGAACTAGCATCGAAAAGTTGGCAAATCAGCTGCAGCTCTCCTTTGGTCAACTCCACGAACTTCGCAGACTTGTTTTTAACCACATCAAATACCACCATGCGAATGGAGAGTTTTTGGCAGATGCCGCCAGCAGCTCGTATCCAATTGACAGCAGCTTCAGATCACCCACCAGCTTGAGAAAGCTCAGCAGCCTACGCAAAGATTCTGCGCCAAAAACATCAGAAATTGACTTGAAATTCGTATTTCACCAGTATGTGGAGAGAATAGCATCAGAGCTGTATGCTCAACAGGCATTGGCATCTGAAATCGATAGTGCGGTCCTTGAGACAATCACAAGATTTATCAAGCATTATGAACCCCAGATAAATGCAACCTTGATGCGATTTGAGGAGTTGCTCCAGGAATATGAGGCCTCATACGAAAAGATTGAAAACCTCAAACTGGAGTATGATTCCCACTTGAACTTCGCGGAATTCAATGTCCAGGAGAACAATGAGGTAGCTGAGGCCCAGATCATTGAGATGAATGGTTCAGATTCCGAGCTCAAGCAGCTCGCACCTAGTGAAACGGCTTATATCGCTGAGACTAGTCATCTTGTTCCAACCCAGTCCGAAAAGCCGCCATCTGAAGATCAGGAATCTGAAATTAAAGATGATTATGGCTTTAAGTTTCCTATGGATATCGGTGGCGTTTTGCAGTTCAACTCCCTCGAGGAATTCTCCGAATTTCTCACAACTTTGACCAATTCGATTGAAGTTAGCAAAAGAAAAATTCCAATTCTAGGTCATACCAACGAGCTTTTCTCTAGCAATCAGCTTTGCGAGCATTTCACGAAATCCAGACCACCTGGTTTCAATCCCACACGTTCCAATTTGGAAAAACTTGGGCAGAACCTCATGAACTTAAAGATTATTGTCAGCACAGGATTTTTCGCCAAAAAATTCACAAGTGAAGGTATGTGGTTTGAATGGTCCGATAAAGTGATGCAAATAGTCCAAAGAAAGCCTACTAATGAGGATAATCTTTCGGTGAGCCTGGCCCAGCTATCATCGCAAATTCCCAAGATGAGACTCGACGATACCCAGAAGTTCATGAACGACATGGCTGCTTCAACTTCGAAGACCTTTAACGGAATGTTTAAGTCTATGAAATCTTCTCTTATGGGACCAAAATATTCAGAAGATAGCATTAGACAAGTGGAAGAGAATTATAATGAAGCTTACGAAGAGCTTCAAAGACTCAAACACCTTCTTGACTTGGAATTTCATGAAAAATTACAGTTATTCGAGCACTTCGAAAGACTCAAAATTGAGGTGATTTACCAAAGTTTGACAAAATTACTGGAAGTTGTCTACAAGCATTCATTGCAATCAACAACTGCATTGCATGATTTCACTCAGAAATTTATTGAGAAGTATAACAAACCTGAAAACTACAAAAGAGATTACGCCACAACTCTAGAGACGTTCAGTACAGGTATTTACTTCCCATCATTCATCGCACCTGACCATTTGACTCGAAAACACATCAATATTAGTCTGCTCAACACTAACTTTCAAAACTTAAAGTTGGGTTTCAATCTTTACAAGGATGTTCCATTGCAATTGAAAATGAACGACCTGGTACCTCCATATTCCTCCATTCCAATGAACGTGAGATCGATACCAATTTTTTTATTCGAAGTGGTAAATCATCTCAATAATCAAGAGGAGCCACTTCAAAACTATTGGATTGAACCTATTAACCATCAAGATTACTGGCTGGTGAAGTACGAGATAATTGGTGCAGTGCAAGAATTTCTCCCAGACAGCAGCACAAATGTTCACGATCAAAATGCGGTCGAGTCGGCAATAATCGTAAGGATCCTTATTATCTTGAAGGAGAAAAACGCACAGAGGATAATTAACTTTCTCAAAAACTGGCTTCTAGAAATAAGTGATTCAGTGATTCCATCCACAGTGTACGACTCCTTGCTTGGAACTTTCAAAGGTGAGATTAAATTCGCTGAAGAAGTCGTTCGTATCTTGAACACAATTCCTCGCAGCAATTTGAGTTCTCTTATTTGCATTTTGGAACATATATCAAAAGCTTTTGATCTTAGTTCTTATTCAACAGAAAACCCTGAACACGTGCAAACGGACAGCGAGACTATGGCAAATGTTTCTAAGAATTTGAACCGGATGGAGGCTGTGGGCGCCGTGCCCTTTGTTCACCTTATACTTAGACCTTCTGTTGTTAAACACGCGACCGGCTTCAAACCTCCAATGGAAGAATACGAAGCTATTTTGACAGAGCTCTTGAGCGTCGATGTCCGTTCAAAATTGGTTGCTAGTCTTGTTGATAGTGAAAAAAGATTCATCGAAAAGCAAGAGCAGCAAACGAAAAACTTGGGCATTGTCAAAAAGTATCTTCCTTCTACGATCAAAACAAAGGGCCACGACGAACATCCTGAGGTTCAAGTTACCCCAGATACTCCTACGACGCCGACCAAAATCGTTTCATCCGTATCGCAAGTCAGAAGCCCTAATCCAGGCGACAGTTTCTCATTGAGACCATTTAGGACCGGTACTACCCCTCGTCCATCGCCAACAAGCTCACCGGTACACCAAATAAGGAGACCAGCAGATGAAAATCATGTTCCTAAAAGCTCAAGCACAAACTTTTTGGCACCAACGATCGACATAAAATTTGAGAACTAAGTACTAAACATTATCGCATCCTAGATCCAATTGCAGTGTCCTTGGATACATCACTCAATGTTAATCTTTGAAGCCTTTTAATCTGTCTAGTACAGTAATAGAAAAGGATCAACATAGAGATTGTTCCTATGACGACCACCAACTCGAGGCCTCCATCCTCTTCCTCAATGAAGTTTTCTAAGTTCATACCGTATAATGCAGCGATGTACATGGTAAGTCCCAACGACAAAAGTCCAACTGAGAATTTTAGGCCTAGTAACATCAAATCATTACGGTTTGAATCTAGCACAAACCTAATAATTTCCTCTGAGGTTTTGATTTGAGAAAGTAAGTTATCGACAGTTTGGATGTTTTCGTCGATAGTAGCATAATAGGACTCTAGAAGTAATTCAACTTCTTGATGATTGAATGAATGACGTCTTGTCCCTTGCAGAATCTCCGTCAAGTACATCGCATTGAGCTCGTCATCTTCATTAAGCATGTAGTCCAACAAGTCTTTGATAAGTTTAGCTTTTTGGTGGAACTGTCCAAGTTTCTTTGACTGGATCAAGAGATAACGCAATTTCGTACGCTCTATGGTGTTATCCAAGCTGGAAAGGATATTACCGAGGACAGTCTTGTGGACTATCATCTCTGTGTTCAAGTTGGTGGTCACATCCACCAAGATTCCCTCCAAGGCTCGGAATTCATAGGGAAGCGAATTTGCATCTGGGTGTGTTATTTTAAGGCGAGTCGACATATCTTTAAGAAATGCTCCGTGTGAGTGGGACTCGTTAAATCTGGACCCTAAACCCAGAGATGAATAGTTATCAAAGATAACTAATGAATCACATTTGATAATGGCTCTAATGTTGAGCAAGTTTAACAAAATGCAGTTTTTTCTGGTCACCAACAGCGGCACGAAATCCACAAATACGCCGGACATTACTCTGTTGTTTGAATGTGAGCGGACCATCTTCCGTAGATCTCTAGGTGCCAAATTGTATGTCTTCATGAACTCCAGCTTTCGGATATTCTTGCCATGAACAACCATGTCACCCTTCTTGTCGTAAACAGTGCAGCGGACGTACTCATTATCAGGCAAGGATTTTGTATGCTTGAAACTGTTATTGATAAACGCATCATTAAAGTAGTCTTGAGTGTTTCTGGCACTTCGAGAAAAGTGCCGTAGAGTGGTTGATTGTAGTTTCCACGCAGCACGAAAGGAAATTTGTGACCAGGAATTCATTAAAGTATGCTTGAAGAAATCGTATTTAGGAAGTGAAATGAACAAATTTGCTGGATTGGAAAAAGGTAACCGGGTGTATCAATATATTTCAATGAATGGTAGTCTCATCTTTCGTGCGTATAATGAATTGCCTTGGCCTTACATACGTATGGGATCAATTGCACAGCAACGCCTTGTCATTTGAGTAGACAGAAAATAACAAGAAATAGCTATTAATAGAGACCCTTTAAAAGAAAGTTTTCTGTAACCTTTTTGAAATTGCTCGCCTCTCCTCTTATCTCATTGTGAAGCAGTCAAAATGTCAAATGTCAAATACAACTACAGAACCGGTTCATATACACACTCTATCTACCTTTTCGTACAACTTCTCCCATGCAAAGAATACTAGGCTCGGAGGAGCTAGAAGTATGTGAGGAGGTTGGAAGAGGAGGTTATGGCGTCGTTTATCGAGGAATCGTTAAGGCCACTGCCACAGAAGTGGCCATCAAGCAGATAGACTTAGAGAATGATCAAACAGATATCTTTGAGGTGAATAAGGAGATCCAGATCTTGTCAGAATGTCAGCTTCCACAGATCACAAAGTACCTTGGCTGTTTTGTGAAAGGATACAAACTCTGGGTCGTCATGGAATTTGTAAATGGTGGGTCGTTGTTTGATGTTCTTAAGCCTGGTCCAATAGAAGAGGAAAAGACAATCGCAGTTATAGCCCACGAGATTTTATTGGCATTGGATTATTTGCATGCGCTGGGAAAGATCCACCGAGACCTCAAGTCTCAAAACATTCTTCTTAGCCAGACCGGCGAGGTCAAGTTGACAGACTTTGGAGTTTCCACCCAATTGTACTCGAATTTCTCCAGAAGGAACACTACAGTGGGAACTCCGTACTGGATGGCTCCTGAGGTCATAATGAATAATATGGGAGGACATGGATTCAAGGCAGACATCTGGTCGCTTGGGTGTTGCATGTACGAGCTTCGGAACGGAAAACCTCCACTCCAGGAACATTTTTCACCTATGAAAGCACTTCGGAAGATTTCATCTTGCAAGACGAATGATGATTTTCTCGAATTGGTTGAGCTCAAAACACAGAATGAATGGTCTGACGTCTTCAAAGATTTTTTGAGCAAGTGTTTTATCGTAGATGCTAAGAACAGACTCTCAGCTTCAAAGCTTTTAAAGCACAAGTTCATTGACCAGGTATCAAACATCTCTGCCGATACGAGAAGAAAGCTGTTGAAGAAACTTATTACAAGAAAGCACCTATGGGAACAGGATAATCATATCGTCAAGACACAAAAATTCTACGCTCCCACGGAAATTGCGCTTAACCAGGAGAAATGGCGCAATGGAGCGAGCAGCGAAGATAAAGTCGTTCAGTTCGACATAAGCTCTATATCTGAATTTCCTGAAACTGTTCAACTCACAGAAGAAATAAAGCCCCCAACAGTTCCGAAGCGAGAAACTTCTGTCTCGCCTGCTGGAAGCACCATCTATTCCAAATATGAATCACCACCAGTCAACCGAGCAGTAAAGGCCGAATTGGTGAAAATCCTAAATAAGATTTTTCACAAAATGGAACAGAAGGTCAATTTGTCTACGGAACAGTACGATGAGCTTGTGACGTTGAATGACAGATTCATCAAGCTATTCTTGCCTATTCAGTACGCAGACTCCACGAACTCCCAGACAAGAGTTCTTATATGTCAGTATTTAAAATACTTTCTCAGGGAAGTTTCCAAGCAGGCACCGGACAACTCCAGAATTCTCTTACAGCGATCAATTATTCCATCGAATCTACAAAGTGTCGATAACTTCACCGAGGCACCATCCAGGAAAAAAACTACAGGGGGGCCTATGGATGAAATTTCCCGCAGTTTGATGGAGTCATGGCTTGAAAAGATGAGTAAGTCACAATGAGGCTGGTCGGGATAAATTAGATCTACGTTGATTATCTTTTCCTGCTAGAAGCTTCATCATATAAAATGAGTCGCGCAACCAGAATCTCAAAATGAAGATTCACACACTACTACATCTGAAAACGAAAACAATAAAGAGGCATGGAAGAGCCTAGGGCGAAAAAAGCAAGAACCGAGTCGGAAGATAATGGGAACGGTAACTCAAGTAACTACTCAAATGGTTTCAATTCTCATGTCAGGTTGAGCCAACTATACCACCACCTCTACACGGTATCTTCGAGTGAAACTCTGGAGCTGGCCAATGCCGTGAAGATCTCTCCAAACAAGCAAAATTTTGCCGTGTGCACATCCAAGGGATTGATTCGAGTTTACGACTTAAAGAGTGGTTCGCTATTAACCACGCTTCTGGGCCACACTAAAGGTGTATCTGACATTTCATTTTCCCCCATCGACAGCGACATCTTGGCGCTGTGCTCAGATGACTTGACCATCCGGATATGGTCGATAAGCAAGAGCAAGTGTATCCATATCCTTAAAAAGCATACATATCACATCACCACCATCACTTTCAACTCAAAAGGCAACCTACTCATTAGCGGAGCGGCAGACGAGACCATAGTTGTGTGGGACCTCACTACTGGTCGGAGTCTAAAGACATTAGCTGCCCACTCCGATCCAGTCAGCTGCGTATGTCTTACTCCAGATGATACTATCATTATCAGTGGATCGTACGATGGGCTCATGAGACTTTTCGACCTTGGTACTGGCCAGTGTTTAAAGACATTGGTGTACAACAGCTCAACTCATGGAACAGCAACAGCATCCACAAATGATGTTGTGAATTTTCCCATCTCTCACATCCAAATTTCTCCCAATGGAAAGTATATCTTGAGTTCAAGTTTGGATGGAAAAATCAGACTCTGGGATTACATGAACAACAAGGTCGTAAAAACCTACGCTGGAGATGGTGGTGAAGCAGTCAACAGCAAATATGATAGTGGAAGCTGCTTCATCACAGCGACACAGAATCCAATCGTAGCCTCTGGCTCTGATAAAGCTGGCGTTCTCTTTTGGGATGTGCAAAGCAAGGAAGTAGTATTCCAGTTACAGCTAGGGTGCACAGTTCTTGATGTTGTGGTGCTTGACGAGGGTGAGAAATTACTCACGTCGACACTACTGGGTACTGTCAACGTCTATGAACTCAACAGTGAGTATAAGAAGGGAGACACTACCGAGATGTCTGCAGAAGAAGTTCTGGCACCACCACAAGAATCCCACACCTCTACCGAGCAAAATCTGGTACAATCTCTGGAATCGCCTTAATACATTTAGAACATCTCAGATCAATTCATTTGCTTAGAAAAGAGTTTGGTATCTATGCCCTCTATTGAGCTGGTCGAAGCCAATTGCACATCATCAGATAATACGACCTCTCTAGACAGATATCTCCATAGGTACACTCCGAGGCAGCCCAACTCAGATCTGTCTTTAGTAGTTGTCGCAGCCTCATTTTGGCCCACTAGCACTGCGACTTATTTCGGCAACAAACATTAAGAGATCCTGATTATCCAGAAAAAAAACTTCCATGTTGAATCTAAAATTGGTCACATTATCTTTAATCTACCTCTTTACTGGTCATCTTTCACCAACTAGTTCCGCCCAGATCTTATCTTGCCAGTAACACTCCTGCACACCCGTGCCTTCCGGATTATCACTAATATCGTCACTACTAGCAACGTCATACTAAACACATACGCTACACAAATCATGGAACAGCGTAGGCAGCTTTTCCGCTTCGACGGGTCTCTTTTTCGCCTCCCAAAGTCTCACAAATTGAGATCCTTTGGAATCTATTTAGCAGGCGCCCTATTCGCAATTGGATTCTGGTCAATGGTGGACGCCGCCATTTACTCCAAGACCGTCAATGCCAGCGTGGTACACATCAGCTTTGTTGACTGGATTCCGTTTATTTGCTCCACTTTAGGAATGCTAATTGTGAACTCGATTGAGAAGTCTAACTTGTTCAGCGAGGGCCAGAACTCGTTTTTAGGAGACGATAATACCAATGCATGGGCTGCCCGGGTCATTTTATTTTTTGGCTTTTCCTTATTGGCAGGTGGATTGGCAGGTTCATTTATGGTTTTCATTTTGAAGTATTTGATGCACAAGTTCACATTCCCTACTTTGGGAATGGGTGTGTCCAACATCGTGTGCAACGGATGCATCATGCTAAGCTGCATTGTGTTATGGTTGTCACAAAATATTGAGGATGAGTACAGTTACAGCTTGGCTTTGAACTAGACGAGAGACTCAAGGTTGGCCAAGTTCCGAGATAGTCGTCGGTATACATATATCAAGTTCTTGATAGGATAACAACTATTGTAGCATTTATATATTGAAGACCCAACAGAATGCAATGTGCATCTCCGTGCAACCACTATGCCCGTCTATAACTCAATTCTATCTGTCGCCCAGGCGCAATACCTCTACTTCCGTAAAAACTCATCCTTCACCGGACCTAAGAGCTCAAGCTCAAACTTGCTGAAGTTGAATAAGTCGAGCTTGATAGGCTCCTTGGCTCCGCGTGGGTACACCTGGAAATTCTCTCTTTTTAGCTCGTCGAAGAATGGATGTACGAGGACCGATCGGGGGCTGGCTCGGAAGTCAGGGTCGTACACTAGAATCTTGAGGAGCAAATCAATCACGTCTGGGGGGGAGTTGGAAAAGATCTGCTCAAATCTCTCCTTGATAGTGCATCCAAATAACTTATTAGAAAACATGTTGCCGCGATATTGCGGATTGCTCTTGAAGAAGAAGGTCTTTGGTGGTGGACCCAACAACTTGGAGATTTCCTTCAACTGTAGTTCTGACGATTGGCCTTGGAAGATTGGCTTGCCCAAGAACATCTCGGCAATCACACATCCTAGACCCCACACGTCAATCTTGGTGGTATACACCGTGCACCCTACAATCAATTCTGGTGCACGGTAGTATCTGGAGCAGATATAACTCACGGATGGCTGGTTGGCCTCCAATTGCTTGGCACTGCCGAAATCACAGATCTTCAACTGCACCGTCAGTGGGTCCACCAAGATATTGGAAGGCTTGATGTCTCTGTGGGAAATATTGAACCCGTGCAAATAGAGCATGGCCCTCGTCAACTGGAACGTGTATGCTTTCATGTGAGGATATGGGATGGTATATTTGGATTGTCGGTAGTACTTGATCTCGTTCTGCAAGTTTGAAGGCAAGCACTCCATCACAAGGTTCTGATACATCTGGCCATCCAGCAGGCTTCTTTTGTCGAAAAAGTACTTCAAGCTGACAATATTGGGATGAATCACCGTTCTCAAGATCTCCAACTCACGGCACTTGTACTCTGTCTGCGCCAAAACCCTCTTAATGGCAAAGGGCCCCATCCGGTCTGCTTGTGGATTGCCTTTGTCGTCAACGTTGGCCAACACGGCCTCCACCACAGTTCCGAATGCTCCTTCGCCGATTTTCTTGTACTCTTTCACGTACATTCGCTTGGAAACCGAGGTTTCATTGTTGACCACCTCGTTGAGTATGTACTCGTGTGTATTGGTCGATTCTGCCATTGCGGGATGTTGATACCACCGTCAAACTGGGGGAAACGCCGCGTCTAATTAGGAGTTGGGCGGTGGCAGTGCAAGTGAATAAAACTATGACCGAGTTTTAAGCTAAAGAATTGTTTGGCGCAAATATCGATATGCCGACGTGTTCAATGGTTGCTGGCAAGGTTTTACAGTATGGAGTGTTATCGGATTGAGTGGCCGTGTTGGCGCGGTCTGCAGGATGCTAAAACCACTCATTCCGTTAGTCACTATTGTTCATTACACTTAGAAATGAGAGCTTTAGTGTAAAGTGAACAAAGAAGAAAGAAATTGCTTATATCATCGAGTGATGGTTTTATAATTGTCTAGGTGCTGAGACCCTTGCCTTGCCAGTTACAAAACAACTAGGCTTGGTGTTCTTTTGACGCACGTGACTTGTTAGGGTCCCGCTAGACGGGAACCAGGAGTGTGCCGACATTAAGATAGGCGGTGCTACGTGACGTACCCAATTTGGCATAATATTATCATCTCGTTTAATGCAAGATATCTTTTCTTTTTCTGTCGTACTGCCACTTTCTCGATATAACTTTGGAGTGTTTCACTTCCCTTATTTGACTTGGCAACGCTAAAAACACGACCAGTGCACCAATTAGCCTTCACTCCACACTCAAGTATTACTGAACGGAAACACCCAGTTATGTCAAAGTTGAAAAGAGACAAGAAAAAGAGAAAACAAATTTATTGAAGCAGTTAGAAAGCGGGAACAACAATGGAAACAACAATGGATGTTATTTATCAAAAAAAAAAAAAAAAGCGAAGAAAAACTGATATAAACTGGAGTGTTGAAAGTATTGTCGAGCACTTTTTGTATGTCTCTGACCACTCTCACGAACTGGAAACCCAACCCACAAAATACAGGCAACACACCCGTGCACCACAACTCACGCATAGAGAAAAAAATCAACCAGTCAACTTTGTCCAACCTAGCCGGAAAAACCATAAAGTTAACCATGTTTGCCGGACTCAAAACGCTTCGCCAGGCAAACTCTTTGGCAAGCTTTTCATGTGCATCCAGATGGCTCAGCACGTCGTCGTCGGCCTCTGCTGTTGCCAGAAGTTCATTTGATCCAGCGTTGAAGACCAAGGCCTTGACCAACAAAAAGAACGAAAAAGTGGTGATGTGGAAAATCCACGCCACTTTCCACAGACACAACACCTTGTGCTCGCTAGTGGCCGTGGTGGAAGATTTGGACTTCATGAAGAAGAACGAGCACTTGACCTACAATGAGAAGGTGTTGTACTACATGCAATTGCCCCACCAGGTCAAGCTCCATGTCAGCGCCGGTATGTTGGGGTTCAGAAAAGCTCACCGGGCTGAGTACGAGGCTGGATACCAGGTGAGCTCCAGATTATTCAAGTTGATTGAAGAGAAGAAGTTGTTTGGCCCCAACGATAAGGTGGAGTTGGTCTTGAGAGACTTCGGAAAGGGAAGAGAGGCGTTCACATCGGCATTACAAGGTAAGGAGGGAGCTAACATCAGACCGCACATTGTGCGTGTGACCGACAACACCAGATTGAAGTTTGGTGGATCCAGATCGAAGAAGTTGCGTCGTTTGTAGAAGTCATGTACATAGCATATATACAACTGGAGGATCAAATTGTAGATGGAGATTGATGAATTACAGTCTGGGTAATTAGGATTTATGAATTCTGTGCTCTGAAGAACATGATCTCCTTAGTTATCTGATGGCGAGTATTTGCCAAACCCATAGTCTATAGTATATTAACTAGTGTATGGCATGGTTGTGGTATGGTTGTGGCATGGTTGTGGCACGGTTGTGATATGGTTATGGCATGATTTGTCCCCATACATAACTTGGTTGTTTTTATGTGAATACATGATTGTGGCATAGCTGCTTCCACAAAGACATATAACTTGGTTGTTTGTATGTAAATACATGATCTTTCACATATCTCTCTTTCAGTCTCTGAGTTATCTTACATCGCATATCTGCAGTCAATCCAATGATCAGTATGCTCTCCATATTGAAAGCCACAAAAGTTATACTTCTTTTTGACTTCCAGACTCAGTTGACTGCAGTGAATCAAGCAAATGAATCGCAATTGCACGGTCAATTCGTGCTGAATGGTACTAGTCTAATTTCATGGCTGTAATCTACACTGAAGCATAGAAGGTGGTGCGTATCAGCATAGTCCAACACACCGTCAAGCACCTGTCAGCGTGAAACGAAAATCAGACAGTTTAAACCATCGACATCCTGAAAATCTCTCTCTCTTCATTTTTTCTTAATAATTCACGTAGCGTCTCAAACCACCACATTCCATCGACCTAACCAACACAAAAACGTGCCCTAACAGCACTCACGTGATTCAAAACGAAAGTCACATTCCACACGTGCTACGGAGCACGCTCTCAACGAGACTATATGCAGCTCGGATGGTCCGCACTCTGTCCCAGGCAGAATTTTTTCATACACCCAAATCCTAAACGAAAGTCTTTTCACACTTGTTAGAATTACATCAAAGATGGCTCCAAGTATGTAATACCCGCCAAAGTCATCCCACTTCTGTTTGTTTGTGATATCTGGTCAGACCAAAATCTTAGCATTAAAGTTTATCCGATTCTTCATCGTCATTTCCATCGTCCGTTTTTTCCAGAATTCAAATATCCAATGCCCTCAAAAGAGAGGGGTTCACCTTCCATCTACCGACGTAAAGCGAGGCGTACGGATGAATATCCAAATTCGTCAAGTTATTTGAATAAAATCCCGTGAAACTCATCGATTTTAGACCATCCATTCCCCTTTTGCCTACCGAATGGTAGCATCCCATATAAATAACCAACAACATCAAGAAACAGACAAAGTGGGCCAACGACACAGAGCAATAGTAATCCACTCAACAATATACTAACAAACCAGACACTAAGGCTGCTGCTGCTAAGAAATCTGCTTTGAAGGGTACTAACTCTAAGAAGGTCACCAAGGTGAGAACTTCTACCACGTTCAGATTGCCAAAGACCTTGAAGTTGGCTAGATCTCCAAGATACGCCAGAAAGGCTGTCCCACACTACAACAGATTGGACGCTTACAAGATCATTGAGTCTCCAATTGCCTCTGAGACCGCTATCAAGAAGGTTGAGGATGGTAACACCTTGGTTTTGCAGGTTAGCATCAAGGCTAACAAGAACCAGATCAAGGCTGCCGTTAAGGAGTTGTACGAGGTCGACATTGAGAAGATCAACACCTTGATCAGACCAAACGGTACCAAGAAGGCTTACGTCAGATTGACTGCTGACCACGATGCTTTGGATGTTGCCAACAGAATTGGTTACATCTAATCTCTTCAGTACCATAGTATTTGTAATTAATAAATTAACGGACGAGAGGGCACACCGCCAAAGTAGCTTAATGTAGTTTGCAATGTAGTTTGCAATGTTGCAATGTTGAATGTGTGTTGAGGAAAATTAAGCTGTCGATTTATTGGAGTTTGTGGTGAGAATAATCTCTATGTCAAATGCAATATGTGGCGGTGAATACTTCCCGCATCTACAGTGGTGAGTGGAAATCTCATTGAAATGCTTTTCATCACACGTAAAGCATGAATGGTGATAGAAAAGAGACTTATAAAAAGGTCTGATATGGGAAGGGAATATTGTTGCAGGTGATGGTAGATGTTCTTGACAAATTGAACATTGGTCCGTATGTTTTACTTTCCTCTAGTGTGAAATGAGCAACGTCCTAGTGTTCAGTATAGATCAGCACATGGGGTTTGTATAGAAATACGATGACTATTTGAAGAGCAGTCAAAGGAACCTCAAATAGTTTTCAATATGCGGATTTCATGCTGCTTCAGAGTTTAACCAGCCAAGTGCTGGTCTATTACATTGATCTCTCTCTGTTACGTCTAGGTCCTGGTCTATTGCATTGATCTCTCTCTTTTACGTCTAGGTCCCAGTCTTTTACATTGGTTTCTCTTCTTCGACTGGGTGCTGGTCTATAGCATTGATCTCTTTCCTTCGTCCAGATGCTGGTCTGTTACATTGATCTCTCTCTTTCACGTCTAAGTGGATTAATCACTTCTCTGAGGCTGGAAATGGCGCGCAATTGCCATTTCTATTAATTCTCTTTTCTCTCCACGTTCTATACTTATCGATAACTTTAAGCGTCTTTCTTCACGATAATAGTAGCAACCAGGCTTACACTTCAATCAAGCTACATTCATATTGCGACTCCACTTAAATGACGCATAGATCACATCACAGGCCACATATGAAAACTCGTGTCGATCGGCAACAATGATCGATCCTTTTATTAGCCACATTGGCCGATTTGTCGTGGAGAAAATAATCTTGTGCCAACACCAAGCAACTCAGAACAAAAAAAAATAGTAGTTGAGAAAATGACAAATTCAGACAAATCCTCGCATAAACAAAATCCATCATATTAAAAGTATAAGAAAAAAATAAATCCAAAAGACAACAAAGGTAACCTCTAATAATTTAAGCACCACGCGGACTAACTCATTGATCTGGCGAACAATCAAATGCCTTGTATTTACACATGAGCCCAGGGCACTTGGCTCGTCAAAACGCGGTGGACTTTATGTTCGGAAAGCGACCTATGCACCAAATATGGAGCTAGTTGGAGTTTTTTTTTTTTGAAGATGTAACAATTTTTTCATAATTGGAAGAAACATTTACATTCAATTTGGCTATGTGTGTTAGCGGCCAAAATAAAATCAAAATGCCTGTTCCATTTACCGTTTGCCGTTTACCCCAGTGTAGAAATTCAACGTGGCTTTCACATTCTTTTCCCGTTTGGTAGGGCGCATTTGTTTTGGTTGTCCTGCATAGAGACGCGAAAACACTGGCAACTTCCTTAGTGGTGCATGGGTGCGTAGAGAGCTTTAGCTCTGACATTCCGTTTCTTTTCTTCTTCTTTCTTCTTCTAACCTCTTTCTCAAGAGTGAATTTCTCTTATCATTCCGTTGTGCCTGTTTTCACTTCCTGGCGTATCACCCACTCACCTACTTCCTGGCGCATCTCCCAATCATTCGAATCTCTGTGTTGCCATGCAATTGCGGTCTCTCCCGAGCTACTTTCGCTTTGATCAGTCACCAATGAGCGCCTCAGACTCCCCATTCCCTCCTTTGAAAGTCGAACATCGTTATAGAGGTGTGTACGAACGAGCGGGCTTCGACGTGAACTTGGCTAGCCCCACGGATTCCAAGTCCATGAACCTGAAGAAATCGCTGTCCGTGACTTCTCCAACCTTCCGAAACGGCAGCTCCCGAGGCGCTTCTGAGTCTCCCGTAGAGGATGGGCTGGCGAGAATCTACTCAAGCAGAAACGTCACATCTCCTTTGCCACAGCTGGCGACTGCATTAACGCACAGTGCTCCTCCGCTTTCTCCTAAAGTAGCTGCTCTACAACATGCAAACAACTCCACACCGGAAATTGGCCGCTGGAATGAGCAAGCGCAGCAACCTTACAACATGAATTCCCACTCTACTCCCTCATTGACGGTGACAGTTGCTCCAGCTATGGGTATGCCAGACAAGTTCCAGTTACCCAAGAGAAACCAAAGATCGGAACAAAAACAATACCCTTCGCAACAGCAGTTCCAGCCCTTTAAGCCGTTTCAGCCTGTCAAAACTGCTCCCCGTTTAAACAAAAATGTGCCACAGAGCATGCAAGAAGGCGACCGCAATGTCAAAAAGCTCGTTCTCAATATCCCAAACAGCAATTTCTCTTCATCCAGTGTCCGTAACGTGACTTCCACAGACAGCTCCTCTATTACAG
Organism: Sungouiella sharkensis; assembly: GCA_030567015.1. Classification (NCBI taxonomy): domain Eukaryota; kingdom Fungi; phylum Ascomycota; class Pichiomycetes; order Serinales; family Metschnikowiaceae; genus Sungouiella; species Sungouiella sharkensis. The sequence continues at coordinate 24,241 of JAJLRN010000019.1, read as the reverse complement.
AATCACCCACATTTGAGGAATCTGGAGGCTACGAACGCCTGACACCCCAGACGTCAGCCAGCTCCTCCGTTGAGTTTACGAGAAAGAGCAGCACCGCCTCCGAGATTAGTGTGAAGACTTCAGAGCTCACGACTGACCCATATCCTTTGTACGACGGCTTCAATAGTGCCAATAAGGATTTGTCTGAAGTACTAGATGATTTCAAATCTGATGTTGAGGGTCACAAAAAGTACGATCCTAGATCCAGAGGTCCCAGAAGTGCGGACATCATCAAGAGAGCTGAAACTAGGCGACCCAGCTACCTGAATAACCCATCGTCTTTTGAAGATTCCATCGAAAGCTCTCAAGACGACATGTCGTTTCGTTTCAACTCCGCTAGACAATCTGACGAAACAAATGATACTGTCAGCGAAGAATTCGACAATTTCTTGCAGACTGCTTCCAAGCCTGGCAACAATGCCAGAAACTCCCAGTTATCAACTATTAGCTCTATCATTTCTAAAGCTGAACGTTCTGAAGATGAGGATAGTGAAGTGGAACGGGAATTAGAGAGACAGTTGAAGGATTTGAAGAAAGGAAGCGAACTCAGCATATCGTTTATTAAGCCTTCTAAGGATGAAGACTCCTTTGTCACAGCCTTGAACGCTCTGAGCGACTTTGCTGATTGCTCGTTGCCTTCGTTCAAGATCGATGACGCTTCTCAAATTCTCGACCATGACAACTCAGACAGTAACACGGGAACGGAAAGTGATTCTAAGGAGTTAGTAAAAGACGTTCAAGAGGATGATGATTTGAATTTTGGCGACCAAGTTGCGCCATTGAGCTTCCATAAGAATATTCAACCCAGAGACCTCGCTGGATATCCTCGAACCCCAGTTGTCAGAGCAGGCGAATTTGAAGATCAGATAGAAACGCCAGAAACCATCAAGCCCTTAAGTCCGAAAAACCACTGTGTGGAGGAAGAATTGAAAAACATCAATTTTAAGGGAGCTTATTCACCACAATTCAATGAAAATATTTTAGGCTCCCTCGCCTCTGATTCAGGGAGAAATTTGGATGACGATCATGTAAAAGTCCGTGATGATGTCATTCTACTGCAAAACCCAGCCCCAAGCGAGTTTGATGCATTTCCCAAGTCTGTTGTTGGCATGGAAGTTCCAGACTTCAGAACCAGCATGGTGGGCCCAAAAAATGCTCCAGGCGAGGGCCCATGTCGAGTGTGTAACAACGAAATAGAGAAGAACGCACGCGGTGGCCAAAAGAGTATCTATTCCAAGAATGCTGAATTGAGTGGTCAATGGCACAGAGATTGTTTCTCATGTGCATATGTTGGCTGTAACGTCAAGTTTAACAAGCACGTTTCATGCTATGTGTTACTTGACAATGCTTTCTGTCATGACCATTATCACACACTCAATGGTACTCGTTGTCAAAGTTGCCGCCTCGGAATTGAAGGTGATTGCATTGAGAACGAAATGAAACAAAAATGGCATGTTCATTGCCTCAAATGTTCAAAGTGTAACTCTGGAATCATCTCCGATTACTTCTTGATCAATAACGAGATTTACTGCGAAGACGACGCCTCAAAAGAAATTAAGAACATGGAGAGGAACGGATTGTCGACCACTGATAAAGTTGCGAAAAGAAGAACTAGGATTTTGTTTCTCGATCAGCAACATGCCATGTAATCTTACAGCTCAAAAAGGTACACTAGTTGGCAATCATAATAATAGCATATCACATTCAACAATAACTTAATTTACAAAATTATAGAAACTTAGTAGTCTCTATAGCCCTTACTTGGCTTGACCAAGTCATCGATGTCATCGTCAAATTGCAATTCAGTTGCAATCTCGTCTGTTTTCTTCTGTTTCCGAGTGTCGTCGTTGTTTTCGCGTGCCCGACTGTTCTCCAGACGTGAGCGTTCGTCTTCTTCACCTTCCTCATCCTCTATGATAAAGTTGTCTTCGTCAAACTCACCAGCATCTAATTCCACGGTAGCTCCTGACTCCAAGTCATCGTCGAAATTGCCAAAAATCATGCGGTCAAGACCCTCACGATTTCCGTGTTGAATATGATGGTAGGAATCCAACTTTTGTTGCATTCTATTGTAGATAATGTAGGATGCCAACGATAAAGCGCATCCTGTAATGATGATGCTGACAATGTCTATGATTTTAGCTGAGGTTGGTCGTTCGGCGTCTCCCAAGTTCTTGATGGAGTGGCCAACAAATACATGAATGAACACTTTTGGAGAAGTGATGACTGAAGCCATAAAGAATGTAAGGACAGGGAGATTTGGAATAGCAGCCAATGCTCCATTGGAGAGCGAATATGGCAATGGACACAAACGCAATAAGATAAGCAAGAAGAGCGAAGCGTCCTCTTTCAAAATCTCTGCAAATGCTCTAAACTTCTCGTTGTGCTGCACCATCCGCTCGGCCTGGTTTCTAAGCAAAAATCTGAACACCAAGAACGAGGCCAATGATCCAGAGACAGTTGCAGAGGCCAAAAGAGGCCAGCCTCCTGGAAATCCGTAGACCATACCGCAAAGCATGGACAATGCAGAGTATCCAATGAGGGGCGGAAAACCCACAAAAAAGATCAATGTGAACAAGAGCAACTGGCCATACTTGAGTTTTTTCCAATAGTCTGAAATCTCCACCAACACACCAATTACGTAGCGGTGAAATATAAGCACCAAAATACCCACAATGGCACAAACAACTGCACCAAGGGCTAGAAGAATCTGTTTCGTACGCGATTGCGCCCGGTACCACAGTATAGTCAGGTTTCGCAAATCCGCGATTGAACTTGCCTGGCTCTGTAAGGTGTTCTTCATCCTAGCTACCAATCCGAGACTCGTTTGAGCATCCGATCCGGAATGTAGGCGAGGCATAGTTAGCAATAAGGTTTCAAATAGACAGTTTGGACTAGGTCGTAGTATGCCTGTATATAACGCTGTCAATGATCAAGGCAGTGCTTATAGCAGAGCAAGTAGGAGTTGGGAAGGGTCCAGTAGTGTAATTGATGGAGGGTTCGGATGTGAAGTATTGAATCTTTCTCGAAAAGTTTTAACTTTTCTGCCTTTTGTGTAGTCAATAGCGCCCATTTGATTCACTCTGGTTTGCCCTAGAAGAAACCTGACGATTGCTACGGCAAGAGCAAGAGAATCTGCAAACCCTTATCTCTAAGACTAAATGGGAATCTAAATTACCTGACCCAGGATTTTCCACCCGGAAGTTCCGTTTTTTTCAATTTTATTTCTCGTTTGTAATAATGTGAATTGTATTGCTCAGCAGCATAAACTTTGCTAATATTTTGTGCGCATGCCGAAATTCCATTGAAAATGGCCGCAACCAACAAAACACGAAGTAACGTAGAAATCAACCAATTGCAAAAATTAGAATTCTCGAAAGATAAACAAACATTCGTAGCACAAGGTACGAAGAACTGACTACAAAATTTTCGCTCTGTCAAAATGAGAACGAAAGTCTTAACATTGTGGTCAGCCATGCCTCTTTGGACAATATATTCCGCTAGGTTCGGCCAGAAGTAAATGTAGCATGAACAACTAAGGATAAAAATAGCAGAGATCTCGTGCCAATATAGAGCGTCCAGGTGATTGTTCTGGGTCCAAAGTTTAGTCAATTCGGAGACATCAAACTCAAGTTGCTTGGAAACCTCGGCTCTGAAAATAAATATTAGGAAGCACAAAAATGATTCCCCGTAATTTCACCCACTTGCTGCACACGATCATCCTTATTGGCCGCATGGAATTTAAAGGTGGCCGTCGCACATATCAATTTAATTAGCCTTTTTCCTTCTAGATCCTTCATTTTTTATCTACCATGAAGATTTCCTCCGTTCTTCTTCTAGCGGCTTCTGCTGCTGCATGGTCGCCCACCGGAGGTTACGCACCAGGCCAAATAGACTGTCCTGATGGAAGTTTTGTCAGAGCTGCTAACAATCTTTCAGACCATGAGATTGATTGGATTGCGGAAAGACATAAAGTCACCGACGAGAATTTGAAATTGTTTTTGCAGGGTGCAAACTTGCTGGATTTTAATGTAAGCGAATTTCTTTCCAACACTACCGATGGCAGATCTATCACCATCGGAATTGCTTTCTCTGGAGGTGGTTACCGTGCCATGTTGAGTGGTGCGGGACAGATTGCTGCCTTGGATAACAGAACAACCGGAGCAGCGGAAAAGGGATTGGGTGGCTTGCTCCAGTCTGCTACCTACTTGACCGGATTGTCCGGAGGAAACTGGTTGGTAGGGTCGCTTGTCATGAACAACTGGACCAGTGTGGAGACCATTTTAAACAATAACACTATCTGGAACTTGGAGCACTCCATTGTCGACTACGGAGGTTGGAATGCGATCAAGGCATACGAGTACTACAAGGACTTGTGGGACGATGTCCATGCCAAGGAGGATGCCGGATTCGAGATCTCTCTTACCGATACGTGGGGAAGAGCCTTGTCCCACCAATTTTTCCCGGAGCTGATTAACTACGGTGACTCTCTTCTCTGGTCGCAGATCAGAGACTTGGAAGCTTTCACCAGTTACGAGATGCCTTTCCCCATTGTGGTGGCAGATGGCAGAACGCCGGGAACGACCATCATTAGTGGAAACTCGACTGTTTTCGAGTTCAACGCCTTTGAAATGGGCTCGTGGGATCCTTCCTTGTACGCTTTCACCGATGTAAAGTATTTGGGTACTCAAGTCAAGAACGGGAAGCCCCTCAACAACACCTGTATTGGAGGATTCGACAATGCTGGTTTCGTCATGGGTACATCTTCCTCATTGTTCAACCAGTTCGTCTTGCAGATCAACACAACGTCGTTGTCCAGTACTTTGAAGAGTATCATCACCAGTCTCTTGGATACTGTCTCGAACGAGGAGGACGACATTGCAATTTACGAGCCAAATCCTTTCAAGGACACTTCGGAAGCTTCAGTGCAATCGATTGTCAACAACAGCACCTTGTACTTGGTAGATGGTGGAGAAGATTTACAGAACATTCCGTTGTACCCATTGATCCAGCCAGAAAGAAACCTCGATGTCATTTTTGCTTACGATAACTCGGCTGATACCGACCAGTCTTGGCCCAACGGCACCTCCATGATTGCCACTTTCGAGAGACAGCTGTTGGCCCAAGGAAACGGTACCATTTTCCCATATGTTCCTGACAGTACATCTTTCCGTAACTTGAACCTTACTGCCAAGCCCACCTTTTTCGGATGTGATGCTAAGAACCTTTCTTCGCTACTTGCGGATGGTGCTGACAAAAGCGACGTGTACAAGAGTCCATTGATTGTCTACACTGCCAATAGACCATTCACATACTACTCCAATACTTCTACCTTCAAACTCTCCTACGAAGACGAAGAAAAGAGAGGCATGATTAAGAACGGATTTGAGGTTGCATCTAGACTTAACAACTCGTTAGATAGCGCGTGGAAGACATGTGTTGCATGCGCTATCATCAGGCGTGAGCAAGAGAGACAGGGGATTGTGCAAAGCGATCAATGTAAGCAGTGTTTCCAAAAATACTGCTGGACTGGCGATATCGATGACGCAACACCAGGTATCAATTTCACCACTACAGGAACAACAAATGGAAACGAACAAAGTGGTAACCAAACCGTCAGTGCTGGAATTTCGCTTATTCGTGGCAGAGCTCACCAAATGGTGAAGGCGCTCGGGTACCTGTTTTTGGTGATAATTGCATGTACTTTCTCGCTCTGATAGCCACAACCGTACAGCATTGGCTAAACTGAATTTAGTATATCTCATATACAAGAGGTCTAGCAAACTCAAAAGAATTTTTCGTTTTGTTAAACACCCAATAGTAATCTAATGACATGACCGCGAATGAAGTCGTCTCATCGTTCGCTTACACGGAAACAACTCACCTATTCAACCTCGCCCAACTTGAGGCTGGAGTTGCTAAAATCACTCCTGTTATTCAAATTCACCAATAAAAATTACGATTTTGACCCGCAACCCGATAGTTTCAATATTGGGAAACTCGTGGCTGAATTAGAAACAGAGCGGGGCATAATAGTTTTGCGTAGGAAATTTACATTGCATTGAGATCCACGTCTAAGCCTAATGTGAGAAATAATCCAGAAAACATAAAGTTACTACGCGAAGCCGATAAGAGGTTCTGTATATCCAATACCTTGGGCAGGTCTTTAAGGGACCGCTAAGGAAAGCGGACCCAATCGGGAGACGCAATTTAGCAATTTGCTGAAGTAGGAGTAGCAAAGACGCAAAGAAAGGCTGCACTGGCAAGGCACATTGGAAAAGTATCTCCTGGAATTAAAAGGATGGTATTTCATAATGGCATTTGAAAAGATTTGTGCACCATCGTTTGGTACTTAAACCTTGTATTAATCACAAGAAGGTGCGTTGTTCATGCTGATCATGCTTAAAGTCGCATTTATCTACATAAATTAAAGGCACCCTGCAGGGTCCAGAAAGCAAGTGTGAGTCGAAGAACCAAATTTGGTTCTGGTGGAAAGGAAATTCCCAAATGTTTTAGATAGTTGAACTCTTCTGAGGATGGAGAATGAGTAGAAACACAGCTGCCATCAAAGGGGACGAGTAGTTGTCGTTGGACATCGAGTGTGGACTTTTCGATGCCTCAGACTCCAACCAGACCTACATCCGGAAGTCTTTGATAGTTACGTCTGCCATCGAAGAGATGGGGTTTGGTCGCTACGAAATCAAATTTTTCATAGTTGCCGCTTTCGGCTGGCTCTCTGACAACGCATGGCCCACCATAGTTGATTCTTGCCCAGAACTTGGGATTATTGGCTGAAGTTGTGTTCTGGCCGCTTTCAGTAATGTAGTTGGACTTCAGTGGGCATTCAACTGTTCAAACTAGACGTCTTTGTTCACTGGTATTTTCTCTGTTGCTGCAGGCGGAAGTCCTACTTTTGCGGCAATCGGAGTAGTCTGTGCCATTTGAAGTTTTGGACTGGGTAGTAAATTGCCTGTGGACTGTGTCATTTTCTTGAAATCTCTTATAACGAAAAAGAAATGACTTATGATGGTGATATCTGTGTGGTGGAGTTTGGGTCAGGTAGTTACCGCACTTATCTTGTGGGGCTTACTACCCAACTATTCATGTTCAGACACGGCAACCGAGTGCTTGTCCAAAGACAATAAGGTATGGAGATACTTTATGTTCTCTATTGAAGGCTTGACCTTGTTGATGTTTTCGGCGAGATTTGTGTTTCTCCTTTACGAGAGTCCAACCCTCTATTTGGCCAGAAATAAGGACGAGAGAGTCATTGAAACATTGAAAAACGTTGCTCGAGTCAAAAAAAAAAGCATATACTGAAAGTTGAAGGTTTGAAGCCGTTGATGATCCTAATCTTGACAAGGACAGGGAAGCTCAAAGCGATGACCGGCTATCGAAGTCGAGAACTCTGAGATACAATCTCTCATCAGACAGTGTTTTGGATCCTGGCGTCTTGCAAATTCACTGAGCTTAGCGGTATTCTCCTCTGCCATGATTAGTTTGGGTTTTCCACTTTACAATTCCTGCTTGTATTTCTGCTTGGACTTGGGGAGATCAGCTAATGAGTCACTTAGTGTGGGAACCACATACAGAAACGCATTGGTTGTGGCAATGGTGAGCATCTACAGTTTAGTATTACCGGTGTACTTGTAGAGCTTCGTCTCGGCAGAAAAGGATGGCTTTGCGAGTCGCTTCTTTTGATCGGTATTGTTCTTTCTGGATCCACCAAGGCCCAGATATCCAACTCGTATTTTGCCAGGAGCTGTTTCTTCAACTTCTTCTCCAACTTCATGTATGGTTTTCTTCACGCTTGTACTCCGAGATTGTTCCCTACTAAGGTCTGAGGCACGGCTGTGGGTCTTGCTTCCTCTGCCAACAGGGTGTTTGGTGTACTTGCACCCATCATTGCCATTTCGCTGACTTTTCCACCTCTCCTACTAATTTCGTGTCGGGTGCTCTTTTCATTGTGTCGGCGGTATCGGTTGTGTTATAAACTTATGAGCCCAGAAACAGGTCGAGTTTATAAAGTCATAAGTGTTTAATGGCAACTCAGCTGCATGCTTGCGATAAGCGAAAAATGTAAAAGCCAATCCCTTTTTGGCCTACTGGCTTCTGGTTCTGATTTTTTGATAAATCATTAATAGATCTCTATTTCTCTGCACCGTTTCCTTTGTAAAATCCATTCACTACTATGCCCCAGTAAGCAGCCCCAGCGACAATTTTCGCAACCATTCACTCCGTATGAGACTGCCTAATACGGCTATTAGTTCCGCGCAAAATCGATATATAGTATTCCGTGCCTGGAACTTGAACCCATAACTCACCCACCACCATGTATTTCTCCACCAACGCCGAGATCTCCCAATTCGGAGGCAAGTTGCTCAAATTGTCCCATGAGTCGTCTACAACCAAGACAAAGATGGATGTAAATGTCTTTGTTCCACCTTCCAAGGCAGACAAGATCCCAGTCTTGATGTACTTATCGGGCTTGACTTGTACCCCCAACAATGCGTCGGAAAAGTCGTTCTTCCAGTATTTTGCTTCTAAGTATGGGTTTGCATTGGTTTTCCCAGACACTTCTCCAAGGGGTGCCAACATTGCTGGTGAAGATGACTCCTACGACTTTGGCACAGGTGCTGGATTCTATGTTGATGCAACCCAAGCACCTTGGTCTACCAACTACAACATGTACTCGTACGTGCACAAGGAGCTCTTGGAGAAGTTGGCTGCTCAATTTCCCAAATTAGACTTTGAAAACATCTCCATTACTGGTCACTCCATGGGTGGTTACGGAGCGATTTCTGGATTTCTCAAGAATCCTGGTAAGTACAAGAGCGTGAGTGCTTTTGCCCCAATCTGCAACCCTCTGAACTGTGCCTGGGGAGAGAAGAACTTCGGCAACTACTTGGGCAGCAACAAGGAGGATTGGATCCAGTATGACCCAGTTCACTTGATCAAAGAGTACTCTGCAGAACACCAGCCAGACATTTTGATCCACCAAGGTGCCGATGACGGATTCTACGCCAAGGACAAGTACTTGCAGCCAGAGAACCTTGTCAAGGCTGCCAAAAAGGTCGGATACAAGGGTAAGGTCGACTTGAACATTGTCGATGGCTACGACCACCTGTACTTCTTCATCAGTTCCTTTGTCGAGGACCACGCCAGCCACCACGCCAAGGCTTTGGGATTGCTGAAATGACCAGCACTCGATCCCTTCAAAAGCAAGATTTGAGTACCTCAGAAAGGTTACTTCGTACATGCTACGTTTGCCCATCTATAATATATTATTACTTCTTGTACATGGAATCCAGTATCTCGTTGTATTTAGCCAGCCATGACCCACACCATTTCGTTTTCGTATCATTGTTTTTGTTAGCCTTTTTTAAGATACTGAGAATGCGGAAACATCTTTTGTCTATGGCCACGGCATGCTCATTCACCTCATCGTCCACGATTTGGTTCAACATCAACTCCACGATGAGAGAGTCGACCTCCTTGTAGATTTGGGCTTCGATTTTGTAGATCTCGTCAATATCAGAGCCTGTGGGAATTGTAGGTAATGACTTGTTGATCGAGAAGAAGAGAAGCTTTACGAGCTTGAACTTCTGAAGCCATGACTTGCAGTAGGCTATGAGATGCTCTCGCTTTTCCAGGGAGCCCTCTTCTGCGTCACTTTCATCCTCTTCAAGCGATGGAACCTTATCCTCTTCGTCAGAGTACGAATCGTCGAGACCAAATGGATCTTCATCGTCGATCTCCTCTGGGTTTTCTGCCCATTCCGAAAACTCGTCCAAGCCATCTTCTATGAGGGAGAGATGCATTTTTGTTTGTCTTTCGAGGAACTTCAAGTTTCCGGCTTCCACAAGCTTCACTAATTCGTCGCAGTTGGTCCATAGTTTACCCACAGAAACTAATCTCTGATCGACCTGCTTTGATGAGTCGGCCACACCATCTTTTTCTGCAGCTTCCTTATCAGTCTGTTCCTTGCGTGCATCTTCTTCCAATACAGACAATTCTTTGGCGAATGCAATTGCACTGGCAGTGAGATTGTGTGATTTGCTCAAGATCTCGTTGTAGAATATCTGGGAAACCTTGGCTGGAGAAACCTGTGCCAACGCAGACATAAATAGCACGAATGATTTGGACATTTCGGTGACAGTTTTCTCAGCAGCTTCACACTGCTTGCGCAACTTCGAGGGCTCAAAGATAATTCCAACTTTGGTAGTGTGGGCTTTTATGAGCTTGACTATCTTCACCAATTCGTTGAGTGGTTCATCCGTCTTCGCAGGCGGAATGGCACTCAAGTCTCGCTCCGAGCAGTTAAGACTCCAAAATTCAAGTGCATCCTGGAAAGCTTTTATAATTTCAGACAATGTTTTGCCCATGCTTGTATCTATGTAGAATCAATGCCCTGAGGTTGCGGCACTGAAGTGTAGATGCCGATGTGCGCGAACCGGTACGTACATGCATTTCGCACCCAATTGATATGCTACCATGTCCAATTCTTTGGAGAAAACGGGAATTTCCTCATGTATTTCTTAGAAGATCTCACCATTCATCGTCATCCTCATCATCACTAGCAGCAACTTTACCTTTTCTTTTGTTGAGCGCACTTGCCAAAGCATCAGCCAAAGTTTCCGGCTGGCCAGGTGCAGCCAGTGCACCTCCACCACCCATTGCTCGTCTGCTCACTGGTTCTCCTCCTCTAGCCTCTTGTAAAATCACGCTAGGTTTCTCCAACTGCGACTTATCGGTCTTCTTCAATGCACCAATGCCACCGGCACCTCTAATGGACGCTAACAATGCATCTCTGCCAGAGTCTGGCTGAGGCAATGCCGGCGGTGAACCTGCGTTCAAATCTGGAGGTGGAGGTGGAGCAGGAGGGCCACTTTGACTGAGATTTGGCATTGGAGGTGGTGGAGGTGGTGGTGCTGAAGACAGCACCTGCTGCGGAGGAAGTGGAGGAGGAGGTGGAGGGGCACCTGTCTGACCACTTTGCTGCAGAGGAAGAGGTGGAGGTGGAGGAGCACTTTGGCCAGTAGGAACAGCGGTTCGTTGAGGAGGTGGAGGCGCCTGGTACTCTCTTTGCGGCGGTGCAGGTGGCTCATAGGTTTGCTGAGCAGGTGGCTTATAGTTTTGCTGAGCAGAAGGCAACAAAGGTGGTGGAGCCTGTTGACCGAATTGAGGTTGTTGGGGTTGGCCATATGGTGCCTGCTGCTGTGGTGGCTGTCCAAATTGAGATTGTTGTGGCTGAGGCACACCTGGTGTAGGTCTAGAGCTTCTTGAAGGCGGAGGAGGAGGAGCAGGTCCTCTCGAAGCTCTTGGAGGAGGTGGAGGAGGCCCCGCTTCTGTTCGTTGTGGAGGAATTCCAGGAGCTGGAATGTTTCCTGATCCTGCTCTCGGAGGTGGAAGAGGCCCTGTTCTGGGATTTACACGTGGTGGGGGAGGTGGGCCAGGTCTGCCAGCAGCGTTGTTTCTTGGAGGTGGCGGAGGTACAACATGCATTTGAGGATGGGACTGGCCTGAGGAATTCTGAACATATGGAGAGGGGGCTTGACCGTACTGGTTCTGGTTTCCATACTGCTGTGCCTGATACTGGGGCTGTCCAGGTTGGCCAATTGGAGCACTAGCATGAAGTGGACGCTGATTGGCCACCTGGTAGGGAGGTGGTAGGCTTGTATGGGTCACAGCCGGAGCTACAGCATTCATTGGTGGCACTCTGAACCGTGGCTGAGTTGAAGTGGGTGTCAGAGGTGCGGACAGAGCTGGTGAATCACTAAAGTCTGCAGTGTCCGAAGTTGCATGAGCTGAACTTGGGTCATCTGTGCTAATTGGTGGTGGAGCAGGCGGTGTGGGCAGCGCAGTAGGCGATGTAGACACGGCTGACGATGAGTATGGTGACGCAGAAGCTCCTCCCGGAGGAGGTGGAGGAGGTGCCTTCTTTTTCTTTGCCACCGAGGGCAGCGCAATTGCAGCAGATGCCTCTAGCTCTGCTTGTGGGAAGGCGTGCTTTGTGGAGTATTTTCGTGGGATTGGAGGCTCCAAGCCGACCAAAGGCCCGCCCAGTCTGGCAATGTAATCTTTGATGAATTCTCTGTTCTCTGCGATCACATCTTCTGTGATTCCAGCAGCAGCCAATTCCGCATACAAAGAGCGCCATTCAGGAGGTGGCTGGTCGTCGTAGTATAAGACTCCACGAGCCCTACGGGACCGCTGGTTGGTGTTGACATCTACATACTCTCCTCTGGAACCCTGGATTCGTTCTGCAGGCCCAAGCCTATCTTTCAAGGCGACAGCGTTTTTGTTGTTGGCAGTTTGTTTCGATGCATGCTTCTGCCGGGTGGTGAGCCTCTTGTAGAAATGGGTGGCGTCATTGGTATCTTCAAATAAAAGACCAACCAAGCAGTCTTCAATCTCAAATGTATGGAAAAACTTTCTGTCCTGGTGGTACTGAAAATCCACGTATAACTCCTGGTCCCAGAGAATGCCCCGAGAACCGACAATGTCAACTAATTTAAGAAAAAAAGTGTGGCCAACTAGATCATCGACTATAGCAATTGCTCCAGACAAGCCTGTATAAGTCCATTGAGTTGGTTCAGGATGCGCTACATATAGGCGAGCGACGGTGGCATCAATGATTTTGTTTGATGCCTTCGGGATCACCCGCTTGACTTTTTCTTTGTCTGCCGTTGTTAGAATGGCCATTGGGTGGGTAGTTTAATGATAGAGTGTGGTAGGTGTAGGTGGGGTTGTGAAACACTGGGCGGTACGGGTGCACTAGTGGGACTGGGCTATGATGGTCAGAGTACTGGTGATCAACTGTATTCTGAATTTAGAAGAAGACATTAATTTAGTTTGAAGTTACGAAATCATGTAAGATTTAATCAAAATAATTATATAGTCTCGGAGTGGGCCCTAGAGAAGTTAGTGGTTGTGGTCGTCATCAAAAGAAATCCAACTTTCGAATCCGTCCAGAAACTCATTCTGCAACCGTTTCTCAATCTTATATAAGTTCTTCTCTTCACAAATTTGCTTGTACTTTTCATACTCTTCGTCGGTGACCAAACAAGTGTCTAAGAGTGCAGTGATCTCCTTTGCATCGATACCTAAACCGATAAATACAAGTTCATTTCTGCGGTCTCCAAATGGTCCGTCCATATCCTTCTCAATTAGTGCCTGTGCTTCAACAGGATAGAACTCCTTGCCTGCAATGGCAAACCAAGGAATTCCTCCTCGCATAGTTAACATAGGACCAGCAGATGACCACTCGCCTCGAATGATGTGTCTGGACGCGAGCCAGAAGAATCCTTTAGAACGTAAAAGAGGACCAAATGGCGATTTCTTTTTATTTTTGGCTATCTGCTCCTCTGAAGGATCTTCGATACCATCATCTACTTCTTCTTCATCCAGCTCTGCTTGTTTGTTCTCTGATTCACTTTCAGAGTTGTCATCGTCATCATCATCATCATCTTCATCCTCTTCTTCTTCTTCTTCTTCTTCCTTTCCCTTATCCTGGTCCTCGTCATTTCCATCACCGTTTCCCTCGTCAGCAACTCCTGATTGCTCAATAACAACAAATTTATCCCTGATGAGATGGTACAACCTTTCAGGATGGAATGGGCGTCTCGACCTGTAAACAAAATTGTTGATGCCGTACTCCTCAGTCTCTGGTTTTGGAGTCAACTTGTTACCATATTTTTCTCTCCGAGTCATCTCGTGGATGCTTTGCAACCAACCAGCAGAACTCAGCGCCTTCTCAAAATCGAACAAATTTGTGCCGACAATTTCAGATAAATCAACCTTTGAGTAGTTGGTCGAGATAACCTTGGCCACTGGATTAAGCATCTTGATGATCTTGAGGATTTTCTTCCTCTGTTTCTTGCTCACCATTCCAATCTTGTTTAAAACGACAACATCACTGAATTCGATTTGATCAACCATCAAATCACAAATTGTCCTGTCTTCCTCATTTTGTCCCAGGGACCCGTATCTGTCAACAAGAAACTCAGTGGTCTCAAAGTTCTCAGAGAAACATTTGGCATCAACAACTGTGACACAGGTGTCCAACCTCGCAATTTTGCCTAAGCCGCCCAATTTCTCGATTTCTTTCAAGATCTTTTCATCTTCTTTCAGGATCTCTTGCTGACCCTCAAGGTGAATAGTAGCAAACTCAGTAGTGAAAGTCTCTGCAACTTGCATAGGCTCTGAGATTCCAGTTGACTCGATGACGATATAGTCAAAAGCATTGTTTGAGGCCAATGATACCAACTCCTCGAGAAGATCTCCTCTTAAAGTGCAGCAGATACATCCGTTTTGGAGCTGGACCAACTTCTCCTCCTTTTGAGCAACTCTGTGATTTTTAACCAAGTCAGCATCAATGTTTAATTGGGACATATCGTTAATGATTACAGCAATACGATACCCATGGTCACTAGTGAGAATGTGTTCCAATAAGGTAGTCTTTCCAGAGCCGAGAAAACCAGAGAGCAAAGTCACTGGAATGGGAGACGTTTTTTCAGTATTTTCAACCATTTATTACTGAATTATAATTTTTGTTCTAGAAAATTTCTCTACAAAATCCTTTTATACTGGTGAAAGTTACCGTTGTGGTTACATGGCTGCAAAATGTATGTAGGGGATTGTGTAGCGGCAGGAACATATTATGCGTGACAATTGAAGTCTTCTGATTGGCCGATCGAGGCACAGTTGTGGTTATTGCAAATCCAGAATGATGAAATGCTTTTCAAATGTTGTTGGTGGCAGGCAAGAGCACTTAAGTGAGGGACATGTCGAGGTTCTGTCGAGGTTCTGTCGAGGTTCTGTCATAACCACTTAATTCAGCAAAGAATATGAATGCACACACAAACTGAAAAACACTTCAATTTACAAAGCGAAATATGTAGGACCAGATCATGAAAAACATAAACAACATCTCACAGCTCTCAAGTTTTCAATCTATCATTTCCATCCTCAAGAATAGATATCTACTCTAGTCTAAGTCGGCCACCTGAACCTGTACGCAGACCACACCTGTCAAAGCGAACAAAAATTTGATGGTGCGAAACCCCACTGTAACTACTTCAACATGTCTGGACGTCAAGGTGGTAAGGCTAAGCCTTTGAAGGCTCCAAAGAAGAAATCACAGGACTTGGACGAGGAGGATATGGCATTCAAGGCCAAACAGAAGGCCGATGCTGCTGCTAAGAAGGCCATGGCCGAGAAGGCCAAGAAGAGTGGTCCTATCGTGGGTGGAGGTATCAAGAAGAGTGGAAAGAAGTAACTAGTGTCGCAAATGAATTTCACAGCCGATTCGGTAAAGAAGTGTAGCTTTTCAATAGATGTAACCCCTAATCTCCTCCTGGAATGTAGTTATATTCACCTACCGTAGTGGCTGATAGATGACGGTGCACGCACGACCAGTCAAAAAAGTCTACGAAAAACTTGAACTGGTAGTATCTAAGCTGAAGCCGGACGTCTAAGTATGCCTTCGTTGAAGAAATTCGACGCCAACGTGGCTCGTCACGTCAAGCTGATGAATAAGAACTTGTGTGCCAACCTCATTCGCCACGAGTACATAGTGACCGGCAGAACCAAAGCCAAAAGAGCCCAGGCCAAGATCGAGAGGTTTTTGGCCAAAGCATTGCACGAAAACAGAAAGTTGCAGGACCACCCACTAAGCGAACGCTTCGCCAGCAACAAGGTTCTCAATTACTTGCAACCTCCAGACAAGAAGGAAGTTGGCCACAAGGTGATTGAGGAGTTGAGCAAAAGATATCCAGAGAGAACCCACGGGTTCACCAGAATTATTAAGTTGGAGCCACGTTTGGGTGAAGACAAGGCACCCATGTCAGTTTTGGAGTTGGTTGACACCGATTTTGAGATCAAGTTCTGGTACACGGCGAAGATTGTTGCTCGTTTGGAGTTGCAGAACTTGCCTGTAGATTCATTGACGCAACATAACGTGGAAAAGTTGACACAGTTCAGGATCAACGGGCCAGAGAGATTCAGAGAGGCCGTGGAGGAGGCCAAGGTTGCATTTTTCAAGGTAGACCCGGAGACCGGTGCTGTTACCAGTGAAGAGGCCGTGTCCAACTTGGAAAACAAGCCTTCCGAGATCAAATACTACACAGGCGATGTCAAATTTGGAGCTTCGAAGAAGCATGCTGTGAAACCAAGACCTGCCAAGCCAGAGGCTGCCATTCCCAAGTCTCCGTTCTTGGCTTGAGTTTCGGGCACATGGGGATCATATTGTACATAGCATAGAGAGCATCAACAAACTCAGAGAGAAGTTTATAAGTAGATAACCTCTTAAACATTGAAGATTCAAAAGCAATTTCGGATCAAAAAATCATATCGTGGAGACGAGTAACCCAGTTTGATCTCTACATGTATTCGTCTACTTAAATAATTACTGCGCAGTATCGCGGTGTAATACAGTCAATCCATATTTAAAGTTCGCTACCATGTGGTGGTCTAAGTCTCATTTTCAGCCAGCAGGAAAGACTGCTCTCATAGTTGGAGCATCCCAGGGAATTGGAGCAGAAATTGCCCTCAGACTTTACGAACAGGAATGTACGGTGATTTTAGTTGCACGTACCGAGTCCAAGTTGAAGCAGCAGGTCGCCAGAATTGTCAAAGTTGCCGGAGAAAAGACAAACAGCAAAGGCGAGCCATCAATTGAATACTACACTTGTGATGCTGCCGATTACGATGAGTGTTTGAAGATGTGGAACAACTTGGTCGGGTTGAGAGACATTGATCCAGACTTTGTCTTCTGCTGCGCTGGGTCATCGATCCCTAAGTTATTTGGCGAACTCACAGGGAAAGAGTTGAACACTGGGTTGAGTGTGAATTATTCTACTGCCGTCAACACTGTGCATGCGGGACATAAAGCGGTTTTGGCCAAGTTCAACAAGTTAAAACCTGAACAGTTCAAGAAGAGACACTTGGTGCTATTTTCTTCCACGGTAGCATCGTACCCTTTTATTGGATACGCTCAATATGCTCCTTCAAAAGCAGCCATTATGTCTCTTTCCATTATTTTAAGACAAGAGTTGGGTCCGTACAACTACAGAGTCTCGTGCGTTTTTCCTGGAAACTTCGAGAGTGAAGGCTTTGCAGAGGAACAGCTTACCAAGCCAGAGATCACGAAAACCATTGAGGGGCCTAGCAAGCCTATTACGTCGCTTGCTTGCTGCGATATTGTTTTGGACAGACTTAGCAAGGGTTACGACTCAGTTTACACCGATTTCATCGGCTGGGTCCTCGCAAGCCTGGTTCTTGGAGTAAACCCGAGATGCTGGGGATTCTTCCAAATCATCATCTCGTTGATTTTCCTGATTGTAGCGCCAATAGCCAACTACGTTGTCTACTTGGACGTGAAGAAATTCTTTGCAGGAAGAACAGAGAAGGCAAAGGATTAAAATCATCAAAAGAGTACATAATGGAGATACCTACAAGTCATTTGAACGTGAAAATATATGCAATAAGAGCTATAGCCTACTCTTTCTTATCCACCGCCAACCGCACTACCTTGTCCGTCAACTTGTTGAACTTGCGGTCGGCATCAAGCCCCCACTGGTACCAGTTGATCGAGTACAACCAATTGACCATGGTGATAATTTCCTCGTTCCAAATGTCTTTGCTAGTTTCCCAGAACGAAGGCCTGAGCGTGGTTGACACACGCTTGTTCACAGGCAAGTGGGCCAATTGGGTGTCTCTGTCTGTGAGGATTCTGTTGTTAATGATGTAATCTGTGTCCCGAATGATATTGGACGCTGTAATCAGAGATGCCTGGATGCGCCCACTGGTGGCAAGAACTGTGCCTGCCGTCAAAGCAACACCCGCAAGAAATCCCTGGATTCTGTTTCCCATGATGTAGGTTAGGACGTAGAGCCAATTTCTTTTGACTGTTGTGGTTAAAGGCTTCACTTTGTAGGTTTGGTAAAGTAGTAGTGCGAACCCATGATTGGTACTGCTATGTACAGGTCCAGAAACGGCCACTTTAGAGCATTTGAGGAAAGTTAATAAAACATTACGATTCGATGCAGATGCGACCGTGGCAGAGCTTCAACCATTAACCCGGTGCATGTATGGGTGTACCAATTAGGATTTCCACTTGTGATGAACACGCCTGGGGATAACTGTACCTCTTAGTAGTGGCCATGTAGTCGGCAGTACAGTATTCACTTCTGCTGGTGCTATACAATGTCTATGAAGTGGACCTCCGGACATAAACAGAGTCTGAGATCCAGCACCCGGGCATAAATAGCCGCAATGGGAAATGGTAGGTCAATATTATGAGATTGAATTATCTAAAACTTTGCTTTTCAAGAGAGTTTTCCAAATTCTCCTAATGTCTTGGGTTGACTGTCTGTACACATATCGCAGCAACAGCACCTCTCAAGAAAATGGCGAGCTTTACATAAGGTGGGGCCCCAGAAAAAACATGAGAATGATCAGGAGTTGATGGGTCAGTCCCTTAAACCGAGAAAGGAGAAGATTGTCCATAACGACAAACCAGACTTTCAAGTGCAAATTGGCACAGGTGCTAAGATTGTCTTTGGTCCTGTAAAACACTGCCGCATTGTTAGCTTCTGATCAGTTGATTAAATGGATCGACTGTAGTATAGAAATTGCCTCAATTCTCTGATTTTTTTATTTTCATTTTTTTGTACTTTTGTTTTGTTTTATTTTATTTTGATGTGCTATGACAATCTCTAAATCTTTGTATGATCACTATTATGAATGTTTCTCGTCAATCAACTGTCAATCGTTAGAAACTATCAATCACTCTCCGTGTCAATATTGATTTCCACGCACAAGCCATACTGGATTCTAACGTGCGTAAGTGTACTTCAATTTGCACCCATAGCCTCAAAGCAGCTTTTCCTAGAAAAAAGCACTCCATAACGCATTAGCATATATTCGTTTAAGAAAATTTTGTATATCTATTTCATATTAATAACGATTCCTAAACTTTATACTCCATTTGCATTTAGTGTGCTCTGGCACACTGGCCGGACGCTAACTATTAGACTCGAAGCTGACTCAAGCTACCAGGCGTGTGGAGACGAACAATTGTCCTTGCTTGGGCACCGAGGATCCTTGACTGATCCTTTTATTGGGCAGCCGATTGAATACTTCTTTTAGAGTGCAAGGACGTGTGCATCAGAACGAAATTTGATGACAGACCGGCCTTAAGGCCGACGGGCAGGCTACAAATTCTCGTTTTATTACCTTCCACAGAGTAATTGCTGAAAAGAGTTTCTGCTCTCGGTGGACAACTCTGTCACCTTGGAGACCTTGGGCTCAAACCCAATGAGCCTCAGTATGAACCTCACAATCTGGGGAAATTTCGGTATGCTTTCTATATCTATACTGTTGTTAATTTTGCTCGTGCAACTCCATAGTAACAGAGATGAATTGTTCCTTTTGATTCGCAACATCCTTGCAAATATAAACATTGCTGGAAGCTGAATCCATTTGTAAAAATAATCAAGATGTATTTTTAATTGTTGCAGTTGCAATTTGGAGAGTGAATTTTGTCATGACGGGAACCAGCACTTTGGCATCCGAACTTTACAAGTGAACTCAAGCGGAAAAGACAATCAAATGTACTTTTTAGAAACCTCCATGGTACAAAACCCTTGCCAAAAGTCATGCTTTTGTTCACTCCTTGTAACCTGTATCCCACTGGCATTCACACCCATTTGTCAACATTAATTATTGAGGCCGATAGTTTGAGTGTTTACGCTGAAATCAAAGGCAGTGCCACTGATAGAATTTTAAAAGGCTTTTGAAGAGTTAATTTAACAGCAGAGAACATCAAGATCATGATGGAAAGTTCATTATGAGAATAAACTATCGAATTCTATAGATAGACTTGGTTTTTCTACCTCAAAAAGGCGATATTCCTAAAAACGGTCAAGTCATTTATGAAGCCTATTAGATTGATTCGGCCATTTTATGACTCCGTCTTCAGTGATCTGACAACTCTTAAGGATGCGATAAGAGTTATGAGTCCTCATCCTTTTCACTTGGCGAACAGCATCAGAAGCCTCCATAACTGATTGACATCAAGAAGACCATGATTGATGATTCGCAATAAAACATAACACTCTATCAGTCTGGTTACTTGTGTGAAAGAGGATTAGTCATTCATCAATTTCCAGGAGGGAGACCTGACGTGGAAGCTTTTATTGCTAATAAAGTTGCAATTGCTGGTCCAAAGTCAACTGGTAACATTAAATGCGAAATTTCTGTCATCTTTATGAGGTGAGAGTCGACATTATTCAAATATTGGCCAAAAATTGCAAGGCCAGGAATGAATCGATTGAATAATTCCAGATTCTGGTGTTCTACAAGAAAAAGTAATTCCTGTAAGAAATGTGTGATTGAACGATCCTCGCTCGTATATGTACATGATATATCTAGAAAGAATGCTATTACTCAGTGTTCATGCCATCCCTGGTTACCTGTAAAGCGTTTCTCAAGAATGGGAAGACATCGATCTTGTCGAGTTTGACACTCTGGCCAGACTCTCTCAAGGCCTTTACCTCCTCAACTGCCTCCTCAACGTCACGCAACAAGAATGGCAACTCCTCCATTACGCCATTCAATGGCAACTCTAAAGTATCTGGGTTCGATTTCAAGTATCTCTCTAACTTCAAGTTGGCCACGTAGTTGAGTCCCTCGACGAATTTGACGTTGATATCTTCCTCCAAGTTGCATTCCAACAAGTTTGGCTCGATACCAAACAATGCGTACTGTAAACGAACGAGTTTGTCATTGAATGAGCCAATCGCTGTCGAGTCAGCATCAATGTATTTCTTCTTGAAATTCTGCAAGAATTCCTCCTGCTCCTTTGTGAGTAATTGTGCTCTTTCAAAGGCCACCTGTCTCTCCAATAACGTCTGTTTAATTCTCTTCTGCGTCAATTTTAAGCGGTCGTCAACCTCATTGAATCTAGTAATATTCATAAAATCAATCGACTGGGCCAATCTAACCTCTCTGGCCAAGATGTTTCTTTCCTTTAATGTTAAGTACCACAATCTGTGCAAGTCGTCGAACGATTTCCTACGCAACTCGGCCATAGTCCAGGCACGAGAGTCAGAGCCGACTTCCTCCGGCCGGCGGAAACATGACTCGGAGTTGCTTCCTTCTGGGAAAAATGCCCATAATGGATGATCTGGAGAAACATCGAAATTCTTATGGGTTGGAACAATGGGTTTTCTCAACTTGATATTCTTAATGCTGGAAAACTTGAGGGGCTTAGTTCTCTCGAGGAAGCAGGAAGCCACCAGGAACCCTCTTTGGAATCCTCGCAAATATGACATGATTTCGAGTTGGAATTGGAGGTGTACTCACGAAAATTTTTTGAGTAGTATGGAGCACCAAGGTCACGTGCAAACATCAAGATAGTTGAAGATGGAATAATTAGGAGCCGCCTTGGGCTATTGATGAGGAAGTTTTTCTGCATAACGATGAGGTTCATCGACATTTTTCGTCGGATGTTTTCGTTGTTGAAAGAAAATTTTTATGTTAGTGCTATCTAGCGTACGATAGATTATCACTCTTACCATTGTAACATCCACGCTTTGCTCACGAAAATTTTAAAGCTTTTCGAACAAGATCATGAAGAATCTTAGTAAACGTAACCAGGTTGACCTCTGTGTGCAAATTTCATTTGTCAACCCCAGTCTTGTCTACTACCCTACCTTGCTAAAGATTTAGTATACTGCATACAGTCTGGGTTCTTGGTTTTACATTTGGTTGAACGAACATAAACCTAAAATAACCAGCTCCATGTCTAGTGTCCAAACTGCTGCCCAACAGGAGGAGCCACTTGACCTTATCAGATATCAGCTAGATGAGTTTGTTCTCGTCAAGTTGAGAGGCGCCCGTGAAATGAAAGGAAAATTGCAAGGTTATGACTCCCACTGTAACATGGTATTGAGTGATGCTCAAGAAACAATCTACGGCGAGAAGGAAGAAGACACCGTGGTGAAGAAGACCGAGATGGTGTTTGTGAGAGGCGACTCTGTCATCTTGATAAGTCCAGTGGAAGAGTAAGTGTATGTTAGATGCCTTGGAACGGGAGTGTTCCACTGTACAATAAATGCTTTATGACTATGCTATGTAGATTTGATGCTATGAAAATTATTTTAAGCGTTCGACTTTATGCACAAATGACTATCCGTCAAGCTCCATCTCGGTGTCCTCAAGGCTCTGGAGTACTGTCTGGATCATTTTGAGCTTTCTGGCATTGCTCATCCATCTTTCCTTGGCCAGAGCTCCACCTTCCACTAATCCTTGTATATCCTTGATAAGGCTTTCAATGGCAACATTGTAGTCGTCCAAATTCATAGAAGACGTTCCAACATGGATCGACGTAGACCTGGTGATTTCATAGGAGTAGTTGGAGTCGTCCATGCGAAAGTAGGCTCTGTTATTCTGAAGTAGTTCATCCAAATACTTTCCAATATTGATGGAAGGAGCTGATTCACTTGAAAGCTTGGGCTCTGTTGGGTTCTCGTCACTAATCTCATCGACTGTTCGAAGGTCTCGGAGCTTCTTGTCCACATCTGCAAACATATCAAGAAGTGCCTTCTTCTCAAAAATTGTCGACGCGTAGTCTATGAGTAAGCTATCCGGATTAGGCTGACTAGTCTTGCTTGTGAGAACATCAGATATGCCTCGCAGTTTGTTTCCCTGCTTTACAGAAATTCCCTTTTCAAAATTCTGTGCCAATTTGGCCATTTTCTCCACAACTGCTTTGCTGTCCTCCCTGAGTGTTGCAATGTGCTTATTGTAGGTATCTCGATCATCTACCAATGCTATGTACTGTTTTTCCAACTTCAGCAAATACTGTGGTTGATGTGTTTCTGAATACTTGAGAGTGTCACATACTCTATCTAAGTAGTTCTCGTATGTCTGAGACACTTGCGAAGCTTCGACTTCCAACTTCTTGAGTTGAAGTATAAGTTCTGGGGTTGCCTTTCCTTTCTGCGCCACTTCGTTAGCAATCTGCTGAGATACATCAAGTGCGTCTTGCCGGAGCTTTAAATACTGTCTGCCAATGACATCATTTGTTTTGAGAAAGCTGGAGATTGCGTGATCAATCACCTCCTGCTGTTGTTTGGAGACAGACATGGCAAGCAAACTGATAAAATTAGGTGGTTTTCTGATATATAAATATAAAGTGACAATCTTTATATTTCATGACAATCTCACTGGTATGATACTGGCACGACCATATGTTGAATTTTGAGGCTAACCACATCATTCAAGTTCATGCAGTAGCCCATATTCATATTTAATCAATATATTATCCTGTAGCAAATATTGTAGAGTTTTACCACTCTTGAAATCATGCA
Organism: Sungouiella sharkensis; assembly: GCA_030567015.1. Lineage (NCBI taxonomy): Eukaryota > Fungi > Ascomycota > Pichiomycetes > Serinales > Metschnikowiaceae > Sungouiella > Sungouiella sharkensis. The sequence goes on along the minus strand of JAJLRN010000019.1, from coordinate 824 downwards.
GCTGCCCAAAAGGAGCTTTTTCGAAAATGGAGTGAATTTTGTCAAGGAGAAGGGGTAGTTTCGAAAGAACAGAGAACACATGCGACCATATGAGAGGTCGTTCAGCCGTTCGAGGTAGAGATAGATCGCCGTTGGGACGATGTACAATTCAAACAGACTAAATTTGAAATTTGACAGAGTCTATTCCCAAATCGAGCAAATTTTGTCAGGAAGAAGGGGTAGTTTCGAAAGAACAGAGAACACATGCAACCATATGAGAGGTCGTTCAGCCGTTCGACGTAGAGATAGATCGCCGTTGGGACGATGTACAATTTAAGCAGAACAAATTTGAAATTAGAGAGAGTCTATTCCCAAATTGACTGGATTTTTTAGAAAAAAAGGAGTATATTCAAAAGTAGAGAAATCCTTAAGGACCCCTGCAAAGTTCCTGCAGGAGCGTCAGGAAGGCATAATGGGTAGGCGAGAAAATATTTGCAACCATTATCAAGAGCATGGTGGCCAGGGGTAAACGAGTTGACTACCAAAACGTAAGCATTTAGAGCCATTAAAAAGCTCGACAGACTCATGGATAGTATTATGTAACGGTGTACACTTTTCACCGAAAAAATTCGTAAGTGGAGAAGGTCTATTCCCAAATCGAGCAAATTTTGTCAAGAAGAAGGGGTAGTTTCGAAAGAACAGAGAACACATGCAACCATATGAGAGGTCGTTCAACCGTTCGAGGTAGAGATAGATCGCCGTTGGGACGATGTACAATTCAAACAGACTAAATTTGAAATTTGACAGAGTCTATTCCCAAATCGAGCAAATTTTGTCAGGAAGAA